>BGZK01002216.1:0-71909 GCA_005406025.1 Eumeta japonica | reverse complement strand
AAATAACTATAACTTTTCAGTTACCTTTTTATTCATGGTTGAGTTAGTTGTAGCAAAAGGATAGGTGATTGATGAATACAATCAATGTAGGAAACACATCTGCGCGACGTTGGGCGAGAACACCGAATCTGGTGTGCCTGAAAAGAACGTCGTCACTGCCGAAGCCGATGCGGCGGCCGACTCCTCCGATCCAGAAGAGGCCGACCCGCTGTGGCCACCCGATGACCTGAACACCAGGCAAGAGCTCATGTCAGATTATTACCATTGAATGACACTAATACTACAAATTTTTGAAGGCTCTTGCTATGTTAAGCTTGAGGAACTGGACAGTGATTTTTTTAAGGTTTCCTAAAACGCACAATTAAACACTTTAGTATTGGTCAACTACATACCTGTGATAATAAAGAAAAAGAGATGCACATTTTGAATACAATAATAGTCCTTTTGTATTCAAGTAATTGTAATATATTGATTTAGATTTTAAAAATATAGGTTTTCAAAGCTTGACAATCTCAAAACATATTTCCTTCTGTATAAAGTATGTGATTTATAATATATTCATATATATAAAATTAATTTGTTGAGTTCTATGTAAGTTTTTTTTTTGGAATTGTAATTGTAAAATATGGCACAATTGTGTTAATAAAAATTTTATTTACTATAAATATAATTTGTTTTTTGCGCGCTTTTTGCGCAGTATGTAATAATAATATTTTTCAGTGTTGAATTTTCAGTTAATCAATTTAATAATCACTCTTATTTTTATATTTAGGATGTATCCTCCTAAACCACGTTCTTTGGTGCAGAGAAGACACACGATCAGCGGCGCCAGTCCTATATCAAAGAGTCCCAACATGATCACAGATCAGGCAAGATAAATCATACATTTAATATTTCCTACAGAAACCATTTTTTTTTGTCATATTTATTGTAAAAGACTGTTTGAGTCTTGTACAATTTGAACTGGAAAGCTAGTTTATGAGAGATAATAGCTAAATAAGCTGCCAGTACATCTTTGAAAATATGATGCAAGTTCTTAACAATACTAATAACGATTCTCTAAATATACATTTTGTAACAAAATTCCAAAAGCAGTATTGAACTTATAATAATCAGTTTAAGAATTTTTTAAACACTAGCTCATGAAGAAAGCTTTTATTGCATTAATGAATACATAAGTGGTGTAAATGCATGATAATCGTAATTAATAAAATAAATAATTAGAAAAATAAAAAAACCGACTGCAAAATATCAACAGATAAGGAATGCACTAAAAAGACCGAAAAAAGTTTGAGAAAATAAGCTACTAAAACCTAATAAATTCTGCTTTGGTTTAATAGACTACATTATCAGCTGAAAGCCTAAGTTAAATAATTTACATTATGTTAGGTAGTAGGCGGCACCCATTAATTTTTTTATGATTTATAATTTGCAAAGGGATGCCACCTGCTTCCAATTGACTATAAGCAGTTCAATTGACTATATCGGGTAAAAAAATACATAATACAATATCTAACACATACTTAGCTGATTTAAAGCCAAAAAACAACCATTTGAATATATTGATTACAAATTTATTTGAATGATTGAATTACTTGAAATTATTCCTGATTAAATTTAAATTCATGACGTAATTATATTTTTGTTATCTCCTTTTAATTCCCTTTATTTTGATACCCTACTTGATAGGTTTGGTTAGTAAAAATTTTGAACTACTCACAATTTGGCGCTAAAAATTCGCTATTTTCTTTTGCTTTTTAAATATTTATCTAAGGACACGACTTTTTGAGACAAATGTAACGACACCTGAATTGTCGAAATCCATCCAGCGGTTTGGAAGATATGTGGTAATAAATAAATTTACAAACAAATACAAAATACGTGTGAAAAATAATACCTGTCCTTGGCAGTCGGTTAAAAAAAAACATTGAGGAGTTTTTCCAGTTTTTCTTTTCTCATTTCTCTCATTATGTATTTTTTGACGTGGTGATAATCGTGTATATTGATACAATGATTTGAATGTTCAAATAGAGTGTTTACTAACACCTTATTTTGATTAACTATTAGAATTTATAATTTTCTGTAAATGGAAGAGCAACCACTTCATTAATTAATATTATAAACTGAATTATTTTGTAATGTGGCAACCAAAATACATCCCACTTTTCATTTGTTTTTTCTTTTCTCATCCTCTCTTTTGATATTGATTTAGAAAAAAAGTTTTAATATGTTGCAGTTTTGGCAAGAACTAAGAAGTCATAAGAATTTCAAACATACGGGCAGCACACACATGAACATAGGAGAAGAACCGGATGATAATGTGAACGCGTTGTATCGTCGCGACAAAGCCGTGTCGTGCAGCACTGGACTCGAACTGTCACCGCGTCCGAAGACCTGTCTTGGTGTGGGTACTGCGCCACTGCCAGCGGAATCTGTGCCTCCGCCTCGACCTCGCGACGTTAAACAGCGCGGTAAATTAGACAAAGCCCATTCGACGCCAGCCTACGACTTGGGGGCGGACGGCGCCGACGGTGGCTCGCTCGTAACACAAATCATTCCCGAATCGCCTACTACGCCGACCGAGAGTCCCACCATATTTGTACATTCCGCTGAAAAGGCCGATCAGATTCTAGATTTTAAAAAGTCAAGTTCGCAGATAGGCGAGGCCATTTTACATCAACAGCAAAAAAGAATGGTCACTACTGACATTCACAAAACTAAATTTACATTTTCCGAAATGACCGAGATCGGTGACGCCAGGAAACACTTGGAAGTGGATACTGACGCCGAAGGCGATGTCGAAAATAATGATTTATTAGAAACTGTGAATATAGGTTTGCTGGAAAAACGCACTAATATAGATAAACCTATATCTAAGGAAAATAGTACACTTTCGATAATGAGTGTCACTTCTGGGAAAGGACACACCGATGATGAAACATCTTTTGAACATGAAAATAGTGTTGTGGACCGAAGCAACATAGTTGAAGCCATAAACGAACAGCGAACAGTCGTGAGCGTCAGAACTCCAAAATGGCGGAAGCCATTGGTGTCTCAGACAGAGTCGCCTACTTCACCACCGGAGCCGCCGCCACGACCGGTTATAACGAAAGCGTCCCATGGGCCGTCGCCAGCTGTTAAAGAGTACCCACCACTGAAGCCCGTATCGCAGCTGGAATCTCTCGATGTTAACGAATTATCACCATTGAAACCACCGCGCCTTGGCGATCAATTGCAGATTTCAGTGCCGCTTAAGCATATCACGAAACACGATATACACGTAATTCCGAACTCGGAAGCGAGCCCCCGTCGTGAACTGCTCGTGCCTCTCAACCACGAGTCTACGGGGCTCTTAGAGATACCTCGGTTGGGTGCGGCGCGTAGTCATCCGCATCTCGGAGGCGCTGAATTGTCCGGAGCACGCGTTCAGCCCGCCACGTCGCCCTCTACCAGCGTGTCGCCGACGGCTAGTGTCGTACGGGGGATTTTTCCTTCTTCAAAATCCAAGAGTTTAAAAAAGAAAAATTCAATTTTAGCTAGTGAGTGTATATTTATAAATGTAGCATATTATTACAGCATTTTATTTAATTTTAAAGTATTGGTTACTCACATTATTGATATAAATAAATATTAATCATATAATATTAGAGCACAGATTAAAAAATAGGGGATGTGTTATATACGTGTTATATACTTTATACTTGTTGAAATAGTGACAATTGAACTCATACATTATTTACGAAGCTTTTAGAATACACTATTGAAAGGCTTTTGTCATTGCATATTTTCTACCAAATTAAAATAAACTTATAATTTATTTGTAACAGTCTAAAAAATGTGCTTTACATTTTTTACACAACAGACAGCTAGAACGAAATGAAAAGCTTATGCGATTGTGATAGTGTAAGACTGTAATTAGATTAAAATGAGTTTTAATTGCAATACTAAATTGACATTTTGATAATTTATAATTCAAAATAGTGTTAGATTTGCTCTGATTGTGTTCATTGTGAAACATTTTTTTAGGCAAGATTTTTCTTTGGCTCTTATTTTTATGGAGTATATTAACAGTGGAGAGTTTCAAAACCAGTAATATTTCGCTATCAAATATAACATTTATTTTAATATTTATCAAAACTGTCAAAATCTGTTGCTTCAAAAAGTTATTCCTTAAAATTAAAAGTTAACTGACTGTTACTCTCTAATGTGGGGTTACTGTTTGAATTATTTAAGATTTTATTTTGTGACTGGCAACATTAATAATTTTTGACAGTCAACTAAAGTTGGTATATTCTAAATCCAATGATGATCAGAATATGGAAAACACTACAGTCATTGATAATGCTTGGAATCATATATATTGCAAATTAAAATTAGTGAAGTTCATTGAAATACAAGTTTATCCAGGAGAGTTTGATCGCATCCAATATTTATTTATGTGTTATGTTACACAATATATGTAATTAATAATTTCATAGTTGTTGCAACTTTAAACTGGATTATGAAGAACATTGATTATTGTTTATTATATATGAATTTAGTTCAAATTGATCTATATCATGTACTAGCTATCAACATCAAAAATTCCAAAATGTTAAATTTGAAAGTTAGCATTTAGAACCTACAAATGCTAACTTTTAGATTTCTTTCAAATTTCTGCTCTACTCACATCCAATATTATCTCTAACATCACCAGTTAACTGTCAATTGTGCTAGTTCAACCAACTACTTTTATGTGGTTAGGTGTTAGCTTTTAACAATTAGCCATTTTTTCAATTGACAGTTTAAAGCACAACTGCTGCATCACCTTTTTTGTGACATTTTTGATTGTGAAAATGTAACAAGGAAAACCACCAATACATTCAGGGTATATTGAAACATGTCTGATGCTACTACGGTTTGTTTTTATTATTCCTTGTGTTGGGAGAAATTTTAAATTGAGAGAATAAGGAAATACGAGTTGAAAACTTGATGCTTTCATTATAGAGTGCTTTTCTGATTTCAAAGCATATTTAAATATAGATTAATAGTGCTTTAACAGCGTAGGACATCATGACCATACCTGTATTTTGAAGAAAATTCAAAGGTAACTGGGGTGAAGTTCTAGGGTGTATTAATTTGCCATAATAACTGGTCTGAAAGTCTCATCTTAAGACCTACGCTCAGTACTGGTATGTAGGTGTATAAGTATAATGCAAATTACAAACTTTAATATATTTTGTTCCTCAGTAATAGGTTAATTTATGATTAATTATTCTTCTATGCACCAAGAGCGTCGTAGGGTATCGGTGCGGGAACTCGGCGGTGGGACGTGGCAGGGGGTTGGTGTTACAGCGCGTTCGTGTGCGCCAACGCGCCCCTGGCACTGCCCCGGTTGCGCCTGCGACGCCGCCGCTCGGAGACTCGCCCGCCGGTGTTTGGGTGCGGCGCTGGTACGTGCTCAGAGACAACACGCTCTACGGCTTCCGTGCGCTAGACGTGAGTTACTATTGTCCAATAATTTCCATGTTACTGTAACATATTACTATTTATAAAGATTTTAAGTGTTTTTTATATTATTAGCAACCTAAGTAATTATGTAATGTGAATGCACTTTTTTAATTGTGATTATGCTTAAAAATGGAACATATTTTTTATTGTTTTAAAATTTCATGATAAAGTCAATTTCTATTTTCATAGCAAATAAATATTCAGTTATTTACTGAACGGCATTGTTTAAGTACAAACCAATACCTAGATACATCTAAGAGGATATAATTACTATAATTATGCTTTACAATGCTACCTTAAAATTCCTTTAAAAAGAATGGATCTGATATGTAAAGATATGCAGATAAATACAGTTGTACTGTATCTGTTGCAGAAATGTTCAGTTTACATTAAGAAGAGTAGTTTTTAAAATATTTCACTATTATTTTTGTAACATGGTTTTTTTGCTCAGATTGCCTTGAGTATTTATTGAACATTGTATGCCTTCGTAATGTTTTCAAATTGAGGTTTTGTCGTCTTGTCGCATCGATAGGTAGCTGTATAGGTATATTTTCTTTTTATTTTTAACTGAAAGATGACACGTTACAATAAAATTTATTGTGTTGCAGTGCGAAAAGGCGGATTGCCTTATTTTCCTGAAAGGCTTCACGGCTTCACCGGCACCCGAAGTTAAATCTAAGCCTTTTGCATTCAAAGTATACCACACAGGGACAGTGTTCTACTTCGCTGCAGAAACTCTTGAAGCTATGACTGCCTGGCTGGACCACATCAGCCGCGCCACCATGCTGTGCTACGATTCCTGGGAACGTGCCCACAAGGACAAGAAGGTTTTAGTCTATCAAAATACTCATTCTAACAACTTTACAAACCCGAAAATGAATTAGCTTGTTGCGTCGCCTTTACACTTGAACGTGATTGGAGTATGGCTGATTAGAATGAATTTTATTGGATTTGGATTGGATTTCTTTTAATTATGTTATGGAGAATCACAATGTTTTATATATTCCAGATGAGGTGTTACCTTTAACTTCGCCAGTATGAACATAAAATTAATTTCTACCTCTGTACTTTATTGGGTCCCAATTTGTATTAGTATTTGTTCCAGATATAATTTCTAATTCTTAAATTGATCCTGTTTTCAGGAGTGGGATTGGAATAAGGATTCTAATCAGAACTGACATAATGGTATGAAGAGAGAATGGAAAGGAATACAGATTAGGTCTGTAAGCGAAACATAAATCGCAACTAGAACTCAGATGGTATTGGTTCGAAAGCTAAACTAGAGTATGATAGAAATATTGTTACTATTATTTAAATTGTGATCTTATCACCAAATTGAGAAATATTTAATTGTAGTTTTTCTAAATTTCCACAGTTTAGTTGTTATAATATTATATATAGAAGAAGAACAAAGATCACCCACTGCCAGAACTTGAGTCTATATATTTACAATGGAATTTTAAACTCCCACAAGATGAAGTGTCAATATCTCCTGCAATTAAGAAAATATCTACCAATTGTTTCCCCGAAATTAAAAATAATCACAATGTATTCACTACATTTTGTATAGGTACATTGTTATAAGTGTTTTGAATATCAAGGAAACAATTCAGTATAGCTTCATAATTATTTTTTTTTGTAAGTGTCCTTTATTGTGGTAGAGCCAGAGTGGTTCCGATTTTTTATACAAAATTTTGTTTCTTATTTTACCCCCTTAAGGGTTAGAGTAAAAAAACAATTTTAATATTTTTTCTTTATTTGTATAAGTACTTATGATTTTGAGTTTGCATTTGTAGCTTCAACGGATTCGATTTTCCATATTATGGTATTTCCCTATTTTTATCCCCTTATGGATTGAATTTGATACTGCTCACCTACTTCACAATAGGAATGTCATTGCCAAATTTCAAGTCTCTTGACCCAGTAATGGATAATTGTTGTTATTGGATATTTATTGGATAATCTTTGTTAATAATGGATAATTTGTGGATAATTATTGTCAGAAATATTACGATATTCAGCAATTTAGACCTTAAAGCTACTGTAAGATTGGCTATCATATCCATTAGAGGTATTAACGTGCATACCAAATCAGTCTGGCTTTTGCTTTAACAATCACATTAATGCCTGGCAAATTAATTTTATACTTGTTAGTATTTAAATAAAATAATATTAAAACCATTCATACTAAAATAATTTGAAAATTATTATTATCTAAATTAAAAATAGCATACTGCATATTATTATGCATACTGCATATCATTATTATGACCTGCACCCAGACCGAGAGAGCTAAAGAAAAGACATATCAAAAGACCGGCTTCTTAAAATTCTCTCTCGAAAATATTACTACCTCTTAGACAACAGACAGAGCCTCTAAATGTATTTGTGACTTTGTATAGTGGAATAACATGTAACCATTTTATTTTTGTCTTACTTTATATTGACATTTTTCTCAAATACATATTTATTGATTTTCACAATGTACAAAATTTTTGGTTATAAATTGACATACCAGCATTAAGATCCCGAATTTCTTAAATTTACTTCTAAGAAATACTTTTGATTTCAACTTGTAAATTAGGCTCGCTTTTCCAATAATAAAAATTCTATCAATATCAGCGATTTGTCATAAAATTAAGATAATATCAGCCTGTGAAAAAAGCTAAAATAAACTAATTTGACGGTTAGGATATCTGACAAATACTTTTGTATCAATATCGTATTGAATTGATCATGCATCTTTCAGCAAATATTCATAATCTTCTCTTTTTTAAAACAACTTTGCTAAAGAAACCATAGTCATTGGAATAGCCGTTTCTGAGAAAAATTGCTTAGAACGTATTCTAAAAATTCCTGAACCTTCCTGAAGGTCGTGCGTCACGTTGCGTTCCACTAGCTTAAGGGAGAAGCGCGGCCAGCATGCGGCCAGTGCAGCGCTGGCGATCGTGCGTGACGCTGTGTCCCCTTAGCTAAGCGCGAAGTGTGGTCGTTGAACTTGTATAAAAGTTACGTATTTTGTTATAAGTGTTATATTTACGATATTGACGTTTTTGAAACTATGATTGTGTGTCATTAATATTCAAGTGTTAATTCAAGCCTTTCACTACTATAGAATATACAAACATGATTTTTTGTTGGGGCGTTTGTAGAGGTGACATTGCTGCGGTTCTAAGACTTTATAGTGAACCTAACCCTGACAGTCAGCAATCTGCGAGACCGCAAGTAAGATTGCTTACTGTGTATCGTTTACGCAATAATTTGCCTTAGTTTGCCTTGTTTGTTTAGAGGTGAGTGGAACACTTGTGGAAGATCAGAGACTAATTTATTAATACCATCGCCGACCTTTACATCATTGACAACAACAAGTGTCATTTGTTAGTAAATGATTAGATAAATTCTTTAAAAATAGTTTATCGCAGAGCCCGAGCGCAAGCATTTAGTGCGCTTGTGTCTATATTATTTTATTTTATTTAGAAGTAATACTTTCAATGATATATTTTTGTTGTAGGCACTTTTGCAATTTTTTTCTAAAAAAGGAGATTATGGATATTTGCAAAAAGGTGCATGATCAATTCCATCCTCAATAAGCAGCAGGACTATCTTTTTGTCAACTCACTGATATGTAAATCCCCGCTTTTTTATTGAAATCTATTATCCAGAGTAGCTCTCAAGAATACAGTGGCTAGAACAATTTATGATTTCTCCTTTTGTAATAAAATAGCACTCCGTTCATAGTGAAAACTCGAATCGGAATTTTGTTTGAATATCAGCATATTGTTTCTTATTATATATTATAACTTAAAGTGATATCACCATAAACATTTTCTATTTGCCTTCTTTTATTGTCTATTTATGAAAAGGTCTTAATGTTGACTTAGATCTGCATGGTTATGAGAATCGGGGTTACATAGGAGTTGAATCAAACCACATTTGCTTTCGATTAATATAGAGATTGATAAATTTTTATTGATACCTGTTATTGGGATTTATTCTATACTCATGTGGGTATAGTCTTGGTATGTTATATGTATTGAAAGTGTTTGTTTTTAATTCTTATCAAGCCTGCCAAAACTAACTCGCATAAGGCCGGTTTTCTATATTTTTAGAGCTCTTTTTTCCCTATAAAATGTCGGAAATAACTATTCACCAGAAATGTTATGTATATTTTTAGGTGGACGAGTCGAAACACTTTTCAGAGACAGACTATTCAGAAGGGGATCTGTCAGATAAGGAGACCACTGAGAAAAAGAGTGAAGGTAAAGAAAAAGATAAGTCTAAGTTCGGATCTTTGAAAAAGTTAACGCACCGCATCCACAAGAGTGAGTCTCAGGAGAGCGTGAGTTCTGCAGCCGCCAGCCTCGATCGCAAGTACCTGCGTTTCTTCTCGCGCTCCAAGAGCAAGGTAAAATATCTATATTTATTATAGTTCTACAAATTCTTTTGCTTTATTAATTGTTCAATTAACTTGAATTCTATGTTTCTAGAGAATATCAATTATTTATTAATTTTATTACAGAGCAAAACGAGTACGCCGGTGCCGACGGAACACTACCGTAGTTATCGACGGGTGACCGCCGCTGGCGGTGAGCTGACACGGGACGCTGCCGCCGCGCGGGTGCAGCTGCCTGCGCCTGCGCCTGTGCTCGACGTGCCACTTGTCGACAACGAGCCCACCCGCACACAGAAAAAGCTTCCTAAACCTATCAATTATATACACGCTTCCAATCCGAATCTGTTAGATTTCGAAAAGAGCGATTTTGTGGCCAAGCCTAATTTAAATGTACCATTGCCAAAGGCGAAAGTCCACAAGCCCGACAATTTCATGGGGTTTGTGACCTTGCAGGAATTCATGTTAAAAAAACAAGAAGAAGAACGTCGCGAAATGTATTCGAACCGCGTACTGATGGGAGTCGAACGTGACGCGCGCACTAGTAGCAAACGTGCCGCCAAAGAATTGCAACGACAGTGGGAACGCATCGTCCCCGATGTTATCTACGGCGAACTACGTAGCACCGACGATGATCGACCTGCACCCGATTACTTACGCGGGCGTACTTTACCCGAAGCGCCGCGTTCCGCTCCCGGTGCTGCATCTGCGCCCGTTTTCGCAAGACCTTCAGATGGTACTAAACCCGTTTCAGTAAAGGATAAAGATGGATATGAAAAAATAGTATACGTGAGCGATACCGATGCGATATGTACACCGGATTACGACCCGCCGCAGGTTCTGCCGCGGAAATTGTCTAAAGCCGAAGAGGACGTTGTCGAAAGTAGACAACGTCGACATAGCGAAACTAGTGACCCTAAAGCCGGCGCCGAAGGGTCGTCGGAAGTACGCGACGAGCTCAAGAGGACGGTGGCGCCGCAGCCGCCCCCTAAGATTATGCCTAAATCGAGGCACGTACTAAATCGTCAGAGCTCTTTGGGAAGCGGAGTTGTGAGCGGAGGCACAGAAGGATTAGCGGTAGCACAAGGCGACAGTCCGGAACGATTCTGGCGTAGTTCTCTGCGACGCAACGACAGGGTGCATTCGCGGCCGCCGGAGGCGCGCGCCGAGCCTAAACCGTTGAAAAGCGCGGCGCAGTACACGCCGCTATCGTTGCCCGCACCGCCCGCTACGCTCGCTACTGCGCCACATCTACATATCGCCCTTGATACTGGGTGAGTTTAGCTTTGAATAAATAAATGATTTAGAAACATTATATTATAATATAAATCTTTACAAATGCATTAACTTATATGAACTTTACATAAACATAATACCATATTATCCTCGTTTGTTAGCGAAATCGCATAAATGTAAGTTAATTTTTTTAACAGCGAGGTGGTGTCGACCGCGAGTCCAGGCGTGTCGCGGTTACGGCAAGTGTTTCAAGGTGGCGCTAACCCTGAGGTGAGAACATTATTGATTGTTTCATATGCAATAGTCGGTTAATTTAGTCAGTTAAGATTTTGAAATATTTATTTTACATTTCTCACATGTATGTTGCAAATTATCTTAATGTTGTGTTATTTAGGTTTTTTACTCTATTAGTTAATATGGTTAGTTTGTAGTCGTCTTTTGTTTTCGAGATATGGATCCCTTTTTGTGTGAAAGACTTCTCCAACTTCCTCCACATTTTTTTCGTGTTTACCTGTATTTATCCATTCTTTTCTTGCTTGTATCATATCATCGGCTTACTGTGTATTTTGTCATCTTTCATTTTCTTTGTTTCCTCTGATTTTGATTAAGTTTAAGTGATAATATATTGTTTGATTTCATCGCTTTATACAATTTTATTATAATTTCCAAAATTATTTAGGTGTCTTATTATTAACTCATTTATGATTGTCATAGTCTTTCTTGATAGTTTCTTGGTTTCTGTGTTAAGTACGCAGAGTTCCTTGTTCATATCTTTCTTTTTATACTTTCATTTTTTGTATGTGTCAGCTTAGTGGGTCATTTTATTTTTTTGTATCTTTGTTGTATTTTGTGTCCATCATTTAAATTTTCGGATTGTAATTTTAAGTTACTTGCTCTGATGTCTTCTAATAAGTTGAAATATGTTAGATTAGTGCGAGATTTCTTTAATTTGGCTTCCATGTTATTTATATGTAATATTAGTTTATTTAGGTAGTTATTCATTTCTCCATCTGTCTCGGAAGTTTATGGTAAGATATTCTTATGTGATGTCCTTATCGGGGGTTTGAAAATTGCGATAAGATGAAGGAAAACACGTAAAAAAGCAGAAGGCATGTATTTTGCAACACAGAGTGACAATAAATCCCAACGAAACCAGTTAAACGCTTGTCGTTTATCGCGCTTGACTTGTGAACGCACTGATTGTCGAAATAAAACCACTTCCGCGCCTGCACTTTGCTATTATATTCGCCAACTGATAGTACAGAATATTTTTGAAATATAATAAATTGATAAATTATCTAGAATAAATAAGTCTTAAATAAGTCATGTCTGACACAAACAACATTTTTTGTGTCTTGAAAATTCCATTTCAAAAAAAATCCATTAAAAAAAAAGATGTAAACACACATTCAAATAAGCGCTGATAAAGGCGATGGCGATGCACGGGAGGGGCTGCTTATGTTTAGAGAATTTTATTCTCATATATTTTTTTATAGAGGAATTATTTTTTTGTTTTTTTTTTAGTTTGCGTGCGCACTTCGTATTAATCTTGTCATTTTAGCTGTTCATAGAAATGTCTTCATTACTGATTGATATTAATACTTAGTTCTATATAAGTATAAATTTAGATGAAAAATGATACACATACATCACTGTTCATTGGGTTGAATTTCTGTATTTCACTAGGATGGAAAATTTTTACATAATAATTTTGCATTGAAAAAGTATCTTTATGGTCAATGGTCAGTAGGCTATTGGTATTATAATAGTCATTTCTAAAACTTTTAAAGTTCAACCAGATCATATTGGAGCAATATGAAATTAATTAGTGCCATTAAATCAATCTATTATAGCATATTCATGTAGCACCTTAATATAGCACCAATATGACAACTTACAATGTCATAAATATCTGAAAATCTCATTCCTAATCACAGTTATAATTAATTCTAGCAGTCGATTTGGAAGATTTATTATGTAAATTAGACATGATATGGGAACATAATTCTTTTTACATTGTGATATATACAAATGTTGTTCTATGCTAATGTGTAATAAAGTCTAATATGATTGGGTTTGCATAAAGTTAAATAAAAATATAAACATTTACATAAGGTGTTTAACGCTATTGTTGTGTAAATCTATAAAGCATAATAATCTGTTGAATGTTGTTAAATAAAATATGTCGTTGCATAAATGCTCATATCATTTTTACTAATCTTACATACACTTGACATCTTTTATGCTTGAGTCATCGGAAATACTTTGGAGTGATATATCTTCCATGTTTTTGTTTTGAACCTAAGTTTTGTAATCAAATATTAATGATTTTTGTTGTAATATTAACATGGTTAATAGAGTATTAATTTTAATGCAAAACTTCTAATGCGGTGGGTTAGACCGGCGTTGTTGTTGACGTGGCGACGCTCTGTGACTCCTCTCATTGGGCTAAGCGATCCTTCTCTCTGACCGCGTTGAACTCGTATACATATAACGTAAGCAGTGTTTGGACTTTGGAACACGTTTTTAATTTTTAATTTTGATATGAAATGAATATTATTAAAAAAAGTAAATTTTGTTTTCTTTTTTAAAAAATGTTTCATTTTTGATTGTGTTATATTTATTTTCTTTATTAAGTTATTCTCGTATGCATATATTCTATACAAAATAGTTTAGATGTTCCACATCTGACGCCTAAAATTTTCTCTTAGTCAGTTTTTGCGTTTTGCGTGTTAATTTCATGACTAATAACACAACGGTGTGCAGGCTCCTCAGCCGGTGTGGGCGGGGCGCGGCGTGCAGTATCCTCATCTGCAGTGCCCGCCGACCTTCGAACCCGAGACCTACTCGCTGGCCGACTGCGCTACCTCCCATCAGCGTCACAAGCACCACGCCTAATCTGCGTGCAGTATTGATATACCATGTGAAAACGTAATGTATCCAAGTCATAGGAACAGTAAATGAAAATGCGGAAAATTAAATATGAACAATGATAACCATATCTTAGTAAAACGCTAAAAAATTTGCAATACTTTTGGCGATTTTAATTTTATATACCATGTCAACTTATCACTAAAATATGAATATTATAATAAAATTTAATACACTTGATTAAACTTTGGTTTTTAAGTATTTGTAATGACTTAACTCAGATCTCTACAAAGTTTTGAGTGCCACAGTAAACTTTAGGTTCTGATTGATTTGTTTCAGACTTATGAAATATAAATATTATGGCAAATTTCAAATTACATTTTATTTATTGATGTATTTATAATGTTATGTTTCATACTTATTTTTCTTTTATAGAAGTATTATATAGTAATCAACTAATATCAATAAACTTGTGTCAAACTGTATAAAATTGCTATTTAAGTTTTAAATCGACTATATATCGTGATAAGGTATCAATTAAAGTACTATGTTTGTTAAGATCATTGTTGTAAGTTGAATTGATGTTCATCAGAATAATATAAGGCCCTTTATTGAAAAAAATATATGTGGGGTATTTCATTCTATGTAGAGTTAACAAAAAAAAAGTAATTGTGTAATATATATTTTTTTTCTCATTATAGTTGACTTTTTTTACAGATGTTGTTAATGTAATCTAAAATCTTAGTGATTAGTAGGCGCGATATTGTGTTTTGGTGACAATAATTCATATTTTGTAATTATAAAAATTTGAATTGAAAGATTAATAGAAATCGCGTTTTTGCTATATCTACAGTAGTTTTATATTACCACAAAAAAAGTTAAATAATACATGTGATATGATTTTCTTTTATTATGTAATTTTTATCATATTTAGAACTTTATAATACTAGTAACATAATACCTTCCCAATTTAATGTTAAATCTTAGGCCATGTACTAAAAGGATACTGTAATAAAAGAATCCATTGCAAAGTAGAAATTTTGTATGAACAGTTTTACTGTGTAATATACCAAAAACTTAGTGTACTATGTGAATTGATGGTTATGTCTTAACATAATTGTAATGTTGGTGCTGTGTAAGCGCAGCGGACGCGTTGCGCCTGTATTATTACTGTAATAATGTTATCGGGTACAGAGGCCGTTTGGAGATAACAATGAGTCCAGAATTAATTACTGCTAAGAGAGACGTTAGGTTTCCTAACTGATATTAGACATTGATTTTATAACTGGTTACAATATTGTCGAGTGTAACCTGTCGCGAAGCATCAACTTGTTTTTCTGTTCCAATACAGACAATAGAAAAACAAGATGACTATAAAGTATAATACACGTTCGCTTCGGTGCATTTGTAGTGTACGAATTCGCTGTTGGTTTTTTTTTATTTGCGTAGAACATAGAAAGGGACGAGTAAAACAAAAAGGTTACATCCCGTACGATATGAGTTGTGAAACGATTAATCACGCAATCGTATAAAAGTCGGCACCTTTTCGCGGGCGCGGCTCCCCGTGCTTCAATAATTTCTATTTGCTCAAATGCCGATCGCCATTTTGAGAGAGCGACGGAACCGTTAGGCGACGCGTTCGATCGTGCGACGATATTGCTCATAATGTGTTGATATTAGGTCTCTACTTATACAAGAGTCGTGTTTATATATGTGTATAAATGTTGTGGAGTTTTTTAAAGTTATCGCTTATACATTATGCATTGCGGGAGCGTTGATTTTTTTTTATTAGTAAAATACGTGGTTAAGAAATTACGCGGTATATAGTATGACAACAAAGTTCTATTAATTTCTTAGGTTCCGTTTGCTAAAAGTTAAGTTAATCATATCTTGATTTGTGATCTTGAGTGGTTTCAATCGCTATCGCTACTTAGTAACATTTCGCGAATTTTATTGTTTGTCGAGGCTCATATAGAATTCGAGAGTGACATAAAGGATATTAAATGTGTAATACTAAATGTTTGAGGTATTTGTCCATGGTATCTAAAGTGAACCCAATGTCTCATAAAGCAACACTGTACTTGTATTAATATGGAAAAATGTCTTGCTTTTTGATTCTGTAAACTTTTTTATTATTTACATTTTCTTTCCATTCGTTATTTCATTATGATATTTGCTGAGACTGCTTAATGTGCATTTCTCAGTGGGAAAACTGAGGGATCAAAAAAAAAATAGAGCTGATAAGATATGTAGGTATCTTTTGTAATTTGATATGTGTATAGGTTTTGCTATAGCTGTATTTAGGTATATCTCTTAATTTGCTAGCCCGTTTATTTATGACGTACGTAATAGTGCTTATTTTTGATAAATGTAATTCTGTATTGGCTATTGCCTTTGCTACGATTGCAAATAATGGTGCCACAGGTAAGCTATAGTTTTAAATATGTGATTTATCATGAATTAATAATAAGTGACAGCATTCATAAAACATTACTTACAACCGATTATTTATTACACCGGCACACAAAAAATAAAAGCTGTGTCTCCATTTGCCTATACCCATCTAGGGTTATGTATATCGATGCGCTGAATCTGAATCCGAGATTAGTTTGACCTGTACAAGTTCATGTTTTAAGTGAATTGCAAAAAAACATCAAAAACTGGAAAATATATATTATGCAAATAAAAAAAATTCTTAAACTAGATCAAGTATGTTTCTTATGTGTTTTGTTGTGTTGAATCCGAATCAGAAGTTGGTTTAGGTTTCATGAGAATTTTTTACGATTTTTTGCTTTTTTTAACGTATTTCCACAATTTACTCAAATTGGTGAGTGTACAAACTAAACCGGATTTGGATTCAGCGCATCAAAATACATAAAAAAATACTTAATCTAGTAAAAATTTTTTTGTTTGAATAATTGCATTTTTCATGATTTTTAGCGATTTGTAGCGATTATTTGCGATTTACTCCAAATTAGGAGAATTAGCGACCTAAACTAACTTCGGATTGGGATTCAGCACATCAAAACAAATAAGAAACATACTTGATCTAGTTTAAGAGAATTTTTTTCGTTTGCATAATTGCAGTTTTTTCCGATTTTTAGCCATTTTGGTGTTTTTTTGCAATGTACTTAAAACCTGAATTTGTACGGGTCACACGAACCTCGGATTCGGATTCGGCGCATCGAGATACATACCCTAGGTGGACCTGCGCAAATGCAGACACCTTTTTTTTGTGTGTTATAATATATTCAGATCAAATTAAATCAATTTATTATAATATTTGAAAGCTGCTATTTGTGTATGTATATATATTACAGTATATGAACTTTAAAAAAATAATGAATAGTTCAACATAGAAATGTATCAGCAATGACATTTTTGCTATTGGAGTATTTAAGATGTGTTCAAAGTGCATGCATTATCAACTACTTTAATGAAATAGTTAAGTGTTTCCTTAGTTTGTAAACTAGCTACTAGATTTAAGTTGGAGTTTTGAAATTTTATTATTCTGTCACCGGGAATATGTGGCCGCTGTAACATTTTTGCATCACAAAATATTAATTGTCGTCGTGAATTTATGCACAATTACTTTAATACATAATTAAAGTGTCATGTATCATATATCTATAATTACTTTCTCGAGTACTAATTCTTCTATCGTAGGCACGTTGAAAATGAAGCTTTAATACGATGTACGGAAGGCTGAATATCTTATGAGCATGTTCCTATGAATGATATCGAATATCCGATATAGGAGTGGTAGTCGATAATAATTCAACAGTACGTTATAATTAGTGATGTTAGATTAACCCTGGCGCTCGGGGTCATGCGGTGTTAATCATGGGATTCCCTTTTCGAATTTAATATTACCATTGTGAGTTGGATGCAAATGCAGAAAGTATGGAAGCTACAGATAATGCATGATTATGTATGTAGTAGCATAATAGTTGTCATGTGGTAAGAATAATGTTAGCTTTATAATAAAAAATATGATAGAATACGTGTAAAGGATTGCGATACAGTCATTTACACTGTATAAATGTATTATATTATGAATTTTCCGGCGAGTTGACTTTGAGTGTCGGCCGCGTCCAATTAGATTAAGCCCTAATATGGCTGACAACGCTGACATTTTTAAAGGAAATAACGTAAGAGTACGCCCGAAAGTTGTCAATATCGCGGCAATAACGAGAGTAGAGCAAAAAAAATTATGTTGATTAGTTTCATCGCAGTTGTGTATTGCTGATATGCATCGAATGCCCCTGAGCGCATCAGAAAATGGGGTGAATAATAATGTGTGCGAGGAAGACTGAAACTTATTTCCGCCCTGGCTTAGCCTGAACATCTTCAGTATATTGTTTACAAGATTAATATATATGTCTTAAAGATCAATGGGTTTTATATATATGTATATCGGGCAGTGAATTCTATGAGAGCATCTAAAGATTTTTTTGTAAGGGTTCGAAGTACACAACGAGAAGGTTTTCATTGCGGATTTTCTGTCATGTAATAAATCGATATAATGTGTAGTAGAATTAAGAGGGTCTGAAAGACAGAGGGCCTCCATGTGTCAGTTTAGCAATTATTACTGTATCGCTTGTGCTTGCTATCATTTGTATAGGTGTCTTTAAATTTCATAAAGCCATCACTAGGGGGCGCTGTGCAAATTTATACAAATGGTAAATAAGACAACCGAAATGGTAATCGTTGAAAACTCACACTCGAACCTCACATATATTAATAGTTCTCTGAGCTGTTACAATACAGGGATTCCCGTGTGAGACCAGTAAAATATATTAATACACCTTGTTATGTTGAGATGAAACGCACGCTTGTGTCGAAAGTCTTTTTTATATGGTATATATAAACGGTTATAAAATGTTTCCGGTGAGTCATGTATGCTTTAATTGACAACAGACAGAACTTTAAATGAAAAGTGTAAATATAAGAATTCCTTTTTTTTAAAATATTTTTTTTTAAAGTGCGACTCTCTTAGTGAGGTTTCAAATTCAAATGTCTCTTATTTCATAGATTGTACATAATTCTTGAAATATGTCTATATGAGTAGGAATTTACCACTCATTGGAAAGTCTGTTATCCCTTAATAAGCAAGAAACTCAGTGTAACTCTTTCTAATGGAATTAAAAGTACCAAAAAAAAAACATGCAGAAATTGACAAATCGTTAAGAAATCGAGTTGGTTATAACCATGGATATTTGTCCTCAAAATAACGCAGGTAGACAAAAGAAATCCTTTTTTTTTTGTGTTTCTGTTTTAATGCACATATTTTTGATTCAATATATCTAAAAAAATCCAAATCTTTCGATTTTGACTTATTAAGTTTGCTTTTGCCTGTTTCCCTTGGATAAGTAAGTTTCAAAGTTATTATAAACAGCAGGTCGCAATTCGCATATCACTCGTGTATTGTACAGTAGTGTTGTCTGTTTGCTCTTCACAGATGCACGACCGATTTTGTATGTCATAAAGTGTAAAAATTATAAAACAAAATTATCTTGAACGACATATTTGATTTCTCGGAAACAATAATAAAAGAAATGATTGATAGAATGCTTGAGTCTTTCATAATCATGCGCTGCACGAAATCCAAACAAGTTCATTAAATATTTTTTGGGAAAAGTAAGTGGTCTGTACCATGTTCTTAATACAGACTCCCTAAACAGCTGCTTTTAAAATTTTCGTATGTCTGTTTATTTGCTTAATTGCTTAATCGTCACTCAAAAACTAATGGACTGAGTTGAAAAAAAAAACAATCGTCGGTTTTATTAGCACTAATCTATTATATAGTAATGCTACTAAAAAATAGACATCGCTTTCGAATCTTCTAATCGCGTTCTTTATAACGGCACTCCACGCGATATATAAAACAAAAATTTTCGGCCGCAAGATCTGAATTAAAAACCTCGCTCTCCTTTATTATAGGACCTGTTCCTTCGCCATCAGATATCTTATTCCTTCTTATAAACATAGACACATGAAAATTGCTCTTTCAAAAAACACTCTAAAACCAATTATACTCCGGAAATATTTCAAAACAGATGTCTATTGATTACAGAACTGTGTAGTGCCCAGATGTTCGTGAGACATAATTTCTTCCAAAACGTTTTGTTGATGAAAGGAAAACGAAATTTTTTTTTTCAAGTAATAATAGGTAACGCCGTAGGATAGGTGCGTATTATTTTGGAAGGACCAAATTAAATTTAAAATCAACTTGAACAAATTAAACATAGTCATAATGATATGATTGTTGTAACTTTAAAAGAAATGAAAAAGGTTTTCCAGCTAAAAGTGTGCGTTCTGCCTCAACTGACTGGGTCGAAATGAATGTTTTTCACTGTCTATATATTGTAAATAAATTAATTACGTAAATGTAGTTTACTATGAATACACGTGATTGTATATAGTCAATGTCACTGTCGTTCTGAATAAATTATGGACAAAATCAATGTGCAACCCGAACGCGGCAAAGAGCAATCGGAAGGAACAAAACATTAAAAGACAGTAATAATTGTATCATGTGGAAATGTCTCTTTAAAGGCAAGATTTTATTGTGCACGACTTATAATATTATTTATAAGTACCTAAAAAAATAAATTAGGTCATTGCAATGGATAAATTTAAGCCTGATTTATTATATATTGAAATCAAATGTATGTATTACAAACACATTTACTATGTATAAAATATTATATATGTTTTTTTGGTATGTAGTCCATTCCTTTGTATTTATTTATTTATGTAACTGTGATATTTACTAGGAAATGAACTACAGATGTTTCAGTAATTTTTTTTGTACAATATATAACATAAATATAATAGTTAATACGTATTGTAAATGGATATTAATAATCTGTTATGGATATAATTTCTAATGAATTTTTATGGAAGAATGATTACATATTATTTATTTGTGGCTTATGATAAATTTTCATATTTCGAGTCAATAATCAATTATCTTATTGAAATTGATCGTAATGGATGAATCACTTTTATGCAAAGGGACATTTGTGATTCTTATTATCGATCAATAAGATGAAAGTACTATTTATGCACAGGCTAAACCTTTTAATAATAATAATAAAAAAGATAGATTAAATAATTTATGTTTATCGAGTATGCACTATGATGATTTTGTAAACAATATATATTTAAATATAATAAGTTCAATGAATTCCTACGAATAACTATTTTTATTGTTACCCTTTTAAATAAAGAATAATTCAATTATATTTCAGGAATTTGTACATTATTCCTCTGATATGAAAGATGTCATTTAATGAATGGATTGTTTTTAATATTGTTTACAAATGCAGTTCATTGACTACATTATCCTATTTTTTATTGAAATTTGGTAATATTATTATGGAATTGATTGTATGAAATTACTTGATATATTCATTATCATTTGATGATGGATAAGGTCCATCCTATCATTATTAAATGTACTAGAGTTTAGATCTTTCGGAAGTTTATAATAGAGTCGCTCAGACAAACTGTGGTCATGTCATACTCTGTGGCAATTAATACAGATGACTCTTAAAACCTGCAATACTCTCAGATAATTTTAATGATCACATGACTTCATATCATTCTTCATTGCTAGGTAATTGTTGTAAGTCGATTTGCATCTAGATTATTTGTATCTAGAACGATTGATGCTGTAAGGTTTGGAGATGGGTTGTCTACAATAAACGTTTACAAGTGTGTATTGCGTTTCACTCGGTCCCTTGTGAGGTGAACATTTGTGTGAGTTAAATATTTCACTGAAGAATACATTTGATAACCTCTCACCGTCATTATCTGTCGTTTAATATAAGTTAAGGACCAATCGACTTTGATCTAATTTGTTCTCACCGACTGACTATATACTCGGTCACTCTTGATCAAGACTACAACTTACATTCCATGTACAGTATAACGCACAAAACTGCCGCTTTGAATTGCCTGCGCGTGATCTAATGCGCAGGTTTAACGCTCCCCGACCTTTCCTTCTTTTGCCCTGCGTGTCTATTTTACGTCATTGCGACGCTTTCGTGATTAAATTCTTAATTAATTAACGATTAATAACGAATCTTTTACTACATTCTTTTAGGCTGTTATAGTAGTTTTCTAATAGCTCATTAAGTCTTCGGTTCAATTTATATTTATAGTCTTCATCAAGTATAGATTTGGCGTATGGTAAATATTTTAACATGATAAAATACATTTATCTAGTGTTCGATGTTTAACAGTTTTGATACGACATATATTTAAATAATGTGCGAGGAAAGAAAAAAGATGTGTTTTTATATAAACACCCCCACCCGTGATAGAAATTAAATGTTTTTAATTAAAAGAATGTCACTATCAAATATTAGGTCGGGAAAAGGTTTTTTCTTAATTGGTATGTAAAAAGTTGCAATAAAATCTTTTTTTTTCGTACAATTTATGAAATTTTACAAGGAATCTAAATATGGCAAAAAAATCATTACTTTTAAGAATTCAAATCGTACTTTTTTTAACAATAAAAAAATCTGGTTCTCTATAACTAAAGACTGGATTTTTAAAGCTTTTAAAAAAAGTGAAATTCGCTTATTATTTTTTTCTAATTTAAGTCCTTCTCTTAAACTTAAAGTCTTCGTAATTGGGTTAATTTTGACCAGTTGAAAAAAAGTCATAGAATCTTTGTTATGTACAATTTTAAGCTCTACACATTTAAATTGGAACTTGTCTAACTTTTGCCGTTTTCGAGTAATTGAGAAAAAACACTTAATTTTTTTTCAACTCTTGCCGGGGACTGCAAATATGAAAACATTTACACAATTTTTTTGTGTCATTGAAACTACATTAAATCAAAAATACAAAGTTGAATATCAAAATTTGATTTCAAACTTTATTTGACTGGATTATATAAAAATTTTTCAACTTCTTAGAATTTGTTTGTTTTTATTTAATTTTACGTTAATACGAACAAAGTGTATGTAAATTAAATGTCTGTCTGTTGGTTCGGGCTAATCTCTGAAATGGCGGAATACATCGTGTCGAAGAAAATTGTCTACTCCCATAATCAGGGCCGGACCTACCATGTGGCTTTTTGGGCTTCAGCCCAGGGCCCCGTGGATTCAAGGGGCCTCCGGCTAAGTCAAGTCAGTCAAAAATAGATGGTATGCGAAAAAATAGGTGGGCCCCTAAGTAGTATTAGCCCAGGGCCCCCTTAACTCTCGTCTGGCCCTGCCCATAATTTATTCGCCTAAGCACCAAAAGTTATGAAAATTGTTTCCTACATTCCAAATAATGGTTATATACCCCTAAAACCAAGTTAAAATAATGGACACTTGATAATTTATTAGCGAAAAAACTATAAGGCTGTTATTATAATAGAGATTACAAAACACTGAAATTTTATAAAAAATAATTTATTGATCTATTATTATGATATTAACAATACATATTATTCGCTTACTTAAGCAATTAATCTTATTGATACTGATTGCTCAGACTTTCTATACGTTTATATACTTAAGGATAGGTATCATATATCATAATATAAAATATCTGTATTTACTAAGTGAGAAATGCTTAAAGATGATTCCAGTGCAATATCGTAAACGATGTGAATCAGCCGTGCTATGGTTAATTTTGCTACAGTACGAAAATAGGCCAGCTTGACCGGTACCGTCCGAGCTACGACACTCATGGAATACAGATGTGAAGCAACAGCTTTTAACCGTCACGTTGTGTCCAGTGAGTGAGACTTCCGGCGGCCCACTCCCCCTTCATAGCCTTGATCCCCTTCCGTAACTCAACTCTCCCTCCATCGCCTCACTCTTCCTTTATCATCCCGTTCCCTCTATCGGATATCCTATTTCTATCAAAAAGGTTAGCAACTCACTGCTCACATGCTCGTTTGTCTCTCTAAAATGCTAAAGAAAAATTAGAGAATACATTGTTTAATTTAATTAAATTTAAAATGTCTCGAAAATATTTTTGTTTTATCACTTCATATATTTTGTGTAATAACACATATTCACATTTCTGGAGGGTAACAAAATAACGTTCTCGGATCCAAAGATAATATTTAGATATTGCATAGTTACATTAATTTACAGACATGAGTTGCACAGACAAACTGTATAAATACTATTTTAAATTACTAAATTTTTATATATTGAAAAAATTAAAAAATGCACCTGAGGATGCTGCAAAAAAATGAATGGTGTAACTTTTATCAGCTCTAAGTGAGAAGTATTTAATACTATTATATAATCCTGTTTGCTTTTAGACTAATAGAAACAATTCTTAGTCAGAGACATATTTTATCAACTTTCTGATTCGCTTCATATCAAATTGCTTACTGTTCATTTTATATTTATTTACCAACATTTCAAAAATTCAATTTTAATTAATTAAAATAATAAATATATTGCATCAAGACAAAGAAAAAAGGGTATAAAATTAATGATGACTGTTTAACAGTAAAACGAACAATTTTTTTTCTTGTTTGCACTTTATAGACATTACCATTTTTATTTTACAGGTTATATCAAATGACTACTAAATAATTTCAGCTATTGCATCAATTAATTGCATTTGTTTTCAATACAAGAGTAGTGCTTGAAGCACGCAGCAGAAGTTTTCTTTTTTTTGTTTTTAAAGTTTCCATTTAAAAAATATAAATCTATCTGAATTTTTTATACGTGACAAATGTGCACTGCTTCCGTGTCGAAATTTAACAATGTCCTTTGCAGAGAAATAGATTATTTGCTGGAAAACAAAATAGGAGACTTTTTATACACAAAAAATACAAAATCAAAAAAATAGCAGCGATGCTCAAGCAAAGATCAAGATCGGCATTTGAACTGCCATTGGAATAGAAATTAGGGCTGCAATCGAATTAGGAAGCGGGGTCGGGATTAGAAACAACGACTACTAAATTATAATTTACATACAGCGTAGCGAATGGATAAAACGGTTAATACAAGGAAGTTTGTGTATAAGTTTTGAAAATTATCGTTACCCATTCCAATTAAACATCATTAGAACCTTTTCCTATTATGATTTTCTAAGTAATATCGGAATTCACAGTTTTTTTTTATTCACGGAGAATTGTCCACATGTAATTACAATTACATGGCCACATGTAATTTTAATATTATTTTTTTTTTATATTTTTGAAACATGTATTCGATAACATTTTGCATCTGTCCCGAACGGAAATTGCACTCTGACACGAAAAATTGCATCTTGGTATTCTTGGAAACCTGATATATCATAAACATCATGGAAAACATGAGAAATTCATAAAAAAGTACCTAAACCGAGACCGTGCAGAAAATACTCCTTGTTGCCATATTTTGACACACGATTAAATTAAATATAACAGCAGCAAAAGCTGTGAGTACTATAACATAAACTTTTTAATTTAACTGTGTACTAAACAAGTCCGAGAGGTCCAATTGACGTTTCAGGTATGTATGTACGCTATGTTTCGAGGAAAGAAAAACATTTGTCAAATACAATTCTTCAGGTGCTAAATGGAAACACATGTATGGATGACAATTTCAAAAGATTTAGACGGGTTATATGCTATCTTTAGTCTAAGCTTTATATTATATCTTTCTTGTTCCTCATGTAATAAAATTTTGCCTAAATGTGATGTGTTCTTGAAATTTCATTATCAATTTTCGTCCTTCCACGCTAGACACGACTTAGTAAAAGACGTCTTGCTTAATGTAAGCTGTATAGAGACACTTCACTGTTTCGTCTCAAGTCACCTGGTCTTATTGAGAATGGGCCCTCCCGCCGGCGGGAGTCCTAATCCAATCATAAAAATTACACACTGGAACAGAGTGTCGACCACGTTTGAGAAAATCGACACTCCCACCCTTAAATAGCATTCCCGAAGATATTAATACAAGTGACAAAATCGACTTACTCATAGGTACTCTTACCAACCACGTCAGGACAGTGGTCGCGAAAAAGGTTTGGGAGGTACCGGCGTCCTCGGACCACCGGAAACTTTCCACTGATGTTCTCAATTTGATGAGTAAAAACACATCGTTGCGCCGCGCGAGCGCGTATCCTACGGTAGAATATAGATTCAGAGCTCGAGCCCTCCAACACCAACTAAAGACTCGTATTCAGAAGGTCCGAAACAAGAACTGGAGCGATGTCATGGAGGAAATCACGATCACAAGCAAAGCGTTTTGGCATGTAACCAAAGTGCTCAAATCAGAAGGACAAACTCCGGTACTACCTCTAAAAATATCGGATAATACCACTGCCATCGACGATGCGGAGATAGCGGAGCGCATAGCGGATAGTATATAATCCCTATGTTCTCATGCATATCCTCCGTATAATATTTCACACATACACCATATCGAAGAAGAGGTCCTGCACAAAGCCTCCCTCGAACTCAAATACAATCTGTCTCCCGTCTCTCTCAGCGAGGTACAAACGCTGGCCAAAAACCTTAAAACCACAAAGGCACCGGGCCTTGACGGTGTCAATAACAAAGCAATAAAATGATTTCCCTTGCCACTATTAAGCCTACTAGTTACTATATTTAACGCGTGCCTTAAAAACTGCTACATCCCTCCCATGTGAAAAGAAGAGGAGGTAATAGAAATCTACAAACCAGGGAAACCTCGCAACCTCCCTGCCAGTTTTAGACCAATCAGCCTCCTGAGCGGTCTAGGGAAACTACAAGAAAAAAGTGTGTATGTATTAGTGTACACACGTAAGAAGTGAAACTTCTTTATGACATCATTTTTCGAAAAATGATTTACTATTTACAACTTCACAGAAATTGGTTGAATAAAGCTAAATTAGATAAAGTTTATGGAAAAAGGCTTTTATTATCATAGACATGGATACAAATAACTTTATAAAATTTTTTTCGCTAATCACTTAATTGAAATATTATTTTTCACGTCACTACTGAGTTTCAGAAATAGAAATGTTCAGAGTTTCATGTAGGAGACTTGGTAATGGTATATGTACCTAGAAGGGTGATAGGTAAAACTTTTCAATTAATGCGATGTTATAAAGGGCCATATAGAATTGTAGGAAAATTATCGAGCGCTACATATTAAATCGAGTCACTCAATGAAAGAATGTGAGATATAGTTCATGTATGGCGGTTGAAAAGGTTTCAACTTAGATAATAGGAAAATGTAATATATACAAACTGTAAATAGATCTAGGGTGTTGACAGAAAGTATATGTGAGAGGTGGCCTTAGTAACAATTATGTTTATGCCACGATGACATTAATAACATTGAATAAATATGGCGCGTAATGGAAAAATGTTACCCAGAAATAAAGATGGCGCGTAACAGAAAAACGTTACATTGCTATAAAATTTCTCCCATACGCCGATAAAGAAGTTTCACTTCAAAATTTTCAAATCTCGTTTAAGCGATTACCTCCTTGGAAAAGGCCTCATCATACACGAACAGTTCGGTTTTCGCCCAGCCCATTCGTGCCCGCAACAAGCTCCCGTATAGTCAAATGTATCACGGAGGTCTTCAAAACTAAGCAAAAAACCGTAGCTGTCTTTTTCGATATAGCCAAAGTCATCAATAGGGCCTAGAGTTTACAAATAAGACCCGGCACGTGGGTCTTATTTATAAACTTCACGTTCTCGAAGTCCGAATCGTCTCATTCACATTATTCATAGTTATAATAGTAATAGTTATTTTGTTTTTAAACACACATTCGACTAGACGACTAATCAGAGCAGGAGCTTTTCAAGGCTCCACCCTCTCTCCCCTTCTGTACTCTGCGTACACAAACGATATACCGTGTCCAACGTCAGGCGTCAAATTCGCCTTACTCGTGAATTGTACTGCGCTGTATTTTCGTGCAAGGTGCAAAAACTCAACTCCTCCTCTATTTTCAGAGGGCCATTGATGAGCCGGGTCGATGGTTCCGTTCGTGGAGGATTGAGGTGAACCAGATAAATTAGCTGCTATCCACTTCAAATATAGCAAACGTAGGAGTCGACGAATTGTCGACGTAGATATGCCTCACCTTCGAATCCTGAACGCGACCATTCTATTGTAATTTAATTATAAGTACCTAGGAGTCACGCTCGATAGAAATTTCGTCGAAACATCAAAACGTCTCCCGTCTTTGCTCACGCCGCTCCTAAGGCACTCGATAGACTCCAAGTCATCCAAAGTAAGTTCCTTAGAGATACCACGGACCCACTGGTGCGCTCGGAATTCAATACTTCACAGGGATCTAGAACTCTCTACCATAACCGAATACATGAAGAACGCATCTAAGCAGTTCTTTAGCGGTTCTTTCTATTTATTCCCAAGCGTGAAGTACAAATTACGTGTTCAAAGTTTTTCGAGCCCAAAAGGGGCCGTTTTAAAATGTACGTTTTGGAGATACCTCAATCAGAATTGAAAAAATGCTATAAAAATTGGTTTCAGCGTATGCAAAAGTGCATCGATCATCATGGCGAATATTTTGAAAAATAATAAAATAATATTAAATAACAGATGTCTTTTTCTTTTTGATATTCCAGACAGATAAATAGCAGCCCTAGTATAAATTTTAATTATGCTCCACAAAGGTGCATTGCAATTTTTTGTAGATCGATCCGTAAGAATGCAACAGACGAGCTGTGAACACCGGATCCGAAGATTCAATATTACAATGTGATCTTGCCATACGTGAATATTTTTATAGAGCAAGGACACACACACTTGAATCACATTATCGATAACCTTAGTTTCTGCAAGCTGTTGTTCATTAGACAATTCGCGACTTGTAATCTGATCTGGCGTGATGTACGTTTGACACGGAAAATTTGATGTGAATGGTAAGCCGTCCTTGTACAGGGACAACTTCCGTTGAGGATTTTCACGACGTAGAAAAGAAAAAGATTTTATACACTGTCTAAATTAACAGGATGAATTCCAGAATATTTGAATGCTTTTTTCTTTTTCCATTAAAAATCGCATTAAAGAGTAGTTGCGATAAATCGCAACTACTCTGCCGTTTTGCCCGTTCCTCTATTGCCGGTCGTTACATAGAAGATAGTAGGAGTCGAGAAACACGAGGCCACTGATAAATATGAATTTTTAAGATGTATTTGAGGCGAGGCGCTGGATTTGAGATTAATGAATTCTGTGTCTGAATTCAGAGAGACTCTGCGGCCGTACGGGGTCGGCCGCAGCGCACGCGTCCGCCGGCGCACGAGCACCCCTAATGAGCGGATAAAAGGAAGGACAGAACGCGACGTTCAATTCTCATATTCCAGATCACGACACATGTGTGTAATGGTCACTATTGGATTTTTTTAGCATTTTTCATATTTATTAAAATTGGTTCCTTTTACTTCAGTTTTCAAAAAATTAAAAAATGATATACAAATGTATTTCGTTATTATAACGTTCATCTAATAGTTAGATTTGCGACATCAGTTTTACTGTTCAACCACGATTAGGTTTATCATAAATTGTAAGTTTTTACTAAAACTTTTACTAAAATATTTGTAAATAAAAGTGACTCCGTGTCACTAAGGGTCATATTGTATTACTCGCCATAACAATATTTCTACTATCTAAATGAATTCAGCCGAAATTGATGTTCTCTGTGAGCATGACTGTATTAATAAACCATGATTTTTTGTCACTAACTCTCTAAATTCATTTGTTCTTGATTTTAAATACGAATGCATACCGAATTTGGGCTAAATCAGTGTCTGAGAGAGAAAGAAAGCGAGATATTTCTGATGAATATTTCGTATGTTTCAGTTTTTTCTTTCTTTATAGGCTAAACACTAAATGAATTAAAAATTTGAAGTTTATATGTCAACGAAAAATACCTTAGAATTTTGATGGTCGGTAAGTGAGTGTGTCAGTGACGAAATTAAAGAAATTCGACTGGCAATAGTTCGTAAACAATAAGTGTAAATAGTAAATAATTTGGGAATATAGCCAGTTAGTTATACACGCAGTATATTCTCTTGTTATTAGAAAATGTAAGTTGCTAGTTTTATTAACAAGTATATCCCAAGGGGGTCAAAAGTGTTCTTAGTAACTTCAAGAAAAGTATCGTACAAATGTGCTTTGTGTGTTTATGTTCGATTCGGCGGGTGCCTCCAGACTGAGGTTTTCGGATGTTTCAGTTTTTCCATTCTCTAAAGGCTAAACACTATCTCAATTTAAATTTAGGAATTTGTGTGTCAGCCCGAAGTAGGTCCCTTAAGATTCTGATCATCGGTGAATGTGCCAGCGACATAACTGAAAAACTTTGATTAGTAACAGTTCGTAAACTATACTTATAAATAGTGGGTAATATAGAAATACAGCTAGTTGTCGTACATCTTCTTCATCATTGAAAATTCAGGCTTCTAGCTTTATTTACCATGAAATTACAGCCCGAACGGCTTCGAGAAAAGGATGCCACTGGCTGGCTGGTGGCTGTTTTTCCTCTTGTGCGTCCCTTCAGATAGATAAAATATCAGAGCTCATTTGAATAGGTGGCGTCGGCCCCCTAACGCGGTTGTTTCATGCAAATGCGACCCGCGCCGCGGCCGACCGACAATTATTTATCTATTCGAAATAATAAGTCGATTCGTGTGGGCGATACGGCGCCGACGCCGCGTGCGCATCTACCGCCGCTGTAGATAAACCTTACATTAAGATAAATACCGTTGAGGATGAATTAAAAAAAAAATTAATGCGTCTGACGTTTACGGCTATTGGAGCGTTTGAAGCTATTGGTGCCAAAATTCATATTTCAGCTTCTTATTGCAATTGAAAAATAATGCATCGTTCCTGGAAAAGTAGCTTTAAGGGGGTGAAATGTTCTAAGGAAAATGAAAACCGCTGAAACCATGATATCAACCTTTTTTTTGTTACTCTTTTGTGCTACTATATAAATATGCAGAGCGTATCTGTACATATTTTTTTTTCGTAATTATTCGTTTTATGCCTCAGTGTCAACAATTCTTCCATTTTTAAAATTTTTGTCTGTCTGTCAATGCCCTTTTATAACTTAAGGATGGTTTGACTGATTTTGGTAGAATTTGGGATATACCAAAAACATATGGTTTCACAAGCAATAGATTTAATTTCGATAAAAGTTTGGGTTCATTTCCGAAACGACTAAAGAAAATGTAACAAAAATTTTCAAGAAAAGTAGACTGTCTTCTGGAATAATAATTGGGATTCGTTCAAATCCGGCATACAGAATTCAATCGAGACGGTGAACGGAATCGAAAGTCGAGACCGAAATCAAAATCAAGAACGAAACCAAAGCCGAAATCCAGTGCGGGATCGAAATTAGAATAAATAGCGCGACCGCGACAGGAGTCGAAAGCGAACGAAATTGGAATCGAAAATGGTATAGCAATCGGGAACTTGTTTAATAGAGCGACCAGTGGACATGTGATACGAAGAAATTCATTGTATATACACACGGGTAGAGCCGTGGGATGAAGCTGGTTGTCAAAAAAACGAATTAGGAATTAACATATGAAGTTGGCGTTTTTGAATACTGACTGGGCAATTATAATTTGAATATTTCTGGTTCGGCAACAAATCAGAAACTGAAAGAAACGCGGAGACTGTGTAAACAGAATACATTTTTTTCTGAATCTTACTTTCGTCCGAAAAAAGTTTACAGATGATCTTAAACCGTTCCCAAATCAGTTCTGCTTCATTAAAACGGATTTCTTGTAATCATTCAAAATATCTGTTTAAACTTGACTATACTTGTCGAGTTATTTAATTGTAAGTTATTGATGAATCGTAACATCAAAGATTAAAAAATAATAATTGTTTAAACTTGTTCGTGATTGATAAGATCTTGTTTTGTTTACTTCTGTTTTTGTTTACTTAATTTTGTTTACTCGATCTAAAATGGAGATCTTTATTTATATTAAATAAAGACATTGAAAATCAAAGTTCGAGTTAAAATGTTAGCCTTAGATGAGACGTCACCGATGCTTGCACCTGTTCAGATGCAGGCAATAAATAGAAGGTAATTCAAGAAACAATGAAAAATCTTTTTGAATTTCCAAATACTAATATACTTTGCCTTATTTTGTGTTTTTTAAACCCGTTCACCCGAACACATACATACCCATGTATTCCAATCGTCTTGACTGGTTAGATAAAAGCAGGATAATTAATTTAACAGTCTATGCATGCCGTTTAGATGTTCAGTCGTGGCTCAAAACCTTCTGAAGATATTTTAATAAATAAATTTTTCAAATGAATATTTCGTCTTCCATCTAAAAGTGTTGTTTTATATTTTTCTAACAAAATACTAATATAATTAGTGGTTGTGATGTAAAAATAGCATCACCTTTTTTTTTGGTTTTATATTGTAAATACAGGCAGATTTTTTTCAATAATTATGACTCCTTAATCATTTGTTATTCAAATTATTCAGGTAGGCATCAAGGACATCTTATAGCCACTAATTACGTTAATCGAATTCAAGTATCTTGTGAACGATTCGCGTCTTAATTTTGTCTACTCGAATGTAGTTGAACTCGAGGTTTCTTTATTAAATAATAATTTTGTTTTATATCAAGTGGTGATATTTTTAAATATATTGATTGTCTGCCACTTCGACCCGTACTGTGTTGATGAACGATGTGATAGGAATAGAAAAAGAGTTGAGTGACAATTTTCAGCAGGTATTTGAGGCACCTTGAAGATTTGTTTGATACTTCTTTTACGATAGCTAAATACGAAATGAACCCCTGGTTGAAAGGTTGCGGAAATTTACCAACCCTTCAATTTCTTAAATAACAATTTTTTTTTTTTAAAAAATAATTCCTGAGACATTTTGCAATTTTCATATCCTCAAATTTAATATTTGAAAAGTTGAAAAATCAAAAAGCCAGATTGTTTTATCGGTTTTAAAACTTAACTGGGTATTTGCTAAATTATTTTAATATAAATTCAAGAAATATATTTGTGGCACTTGAAAATTTTAACACAACAATCTTTGTCATTAAATATTATTATTTTCAAAAAGCTGGATCATTTTTCTGGAATTTTCTACCTGCCGGGTGATCGAAAAAGTTACTAAGGAGTGCGAGTGAACTGCGCTATAAATAGGTAGGAGTGCGAAGGACAACGTGTATCGGCAGCTGTCTCTGTTGAAGGAAAATTTTTGAAACTATAGAGAAATTTGTATGTGAAATTTATGGATTCAAGAAAATATAAATAATGTAAGATTTCAAAAATTATGTCTTACAGACTAACAACAAAGATGAACCTTTTGAAAAATTGAAAAAAAAAATATAGGCTCACTTCGTATTCAGTTATCGTAGAAGAAATACTAGACAAGTTTTCAAGGTGCCCCAAATACCTGCTCAAAATTATCACACGCCTCTTAGAATAATAGTTCACCTTACGCGCAAACCGACAAACCGATTTTCGCGATCGGACTTTTCACGTATCTGCTATGGAATCGCTATCGTCATTTATCGAGTGTATATCTCTTTTCCCATACTTTACTCTCCGAAATCCCTAGTTTCATATGTCGGTTTCGCATCGTCAGAAAATATGAACGGAAGAGTACAGCACGCGGACAGGTATTGGATTTGAAATAATTTCTGTGTCCAGGACGGCGGTGGACAGCGTGCCCGTGACGCGGGTCGGTGGGGGCCGGAGGCGGGGGGCGGGGAGGGAAGGTATTCCCTTTGCATATTGTAAATACCGTATTGTGTCGGGCCGGCTGACGGTGCACTACCCACGTCAAGGTTTATTCGAGTTCGACGTGCAGATGCTATATCTTATTGAATTGTGATTTTTTTTTCCATTTATTCTCGGCCACGGTCGAGAGGATTCCAGAAATGCCTGAGTTTTTTATTGTTCATTCGATCGGTCGAAGTCTAATTTCAAAAAAAAATCATACATTTAGCGAAAAACTTTCTATTTCGTGTAAATCGATCGGGCATGAATGTCATAACTACACTGAATCCTACAATTTTTGTGTCCTAAGTTTATTATTTAGTAAGTACGCAGATATACTGAACATGCATTAGTGGTGAGGGTCCACAGCGTGTCTGGACAATACGTCGCTGAATATCTTGCTTAAAGTCATAGACGTTTTATACGATTGCATGAACGCATTCACCTCGACGCATGCACGTATATACATCGGTCACGGATTTTTGTTACCGCATTGAAGAAGATTGTCATTAACAACCCCACCCGCACGGAACCACCGTGTGGGGATTGCATTCCAAGCTTCTCGACATGAACCAAGAGGACTGCTGGGAGAAGGGCCGCGCTCTTGCAGTCGCATGACCCGACTGAACAGCACACTCTGATATTGAAAAACTTCTACGTGTAAAAAGCTACCCTGAAAATTTTCCCCTTTGATTTCCCGAAAACTTGGAAATACTTTTCATGTAAGTTTCACAGAGCGGATATTTTGCATCGAGATAAAATTTCGTAAATTTTTATGGTTCTTTATGAAACGTTACAAAATTTTGCCCTCTCAATGCATCCCAAATTTTTAGTTAATTTATTTCAATTCGACGTGACTTTCCGAGACTATCTAATCAGTAATTTACGATCTAAACGCAAAACTGCCTTATGAGGTCCTACAATGTAGATCCTACACATTTCCTGTGAAGATATTTCCCCCCCTCATAGTTTATAGGTATTCAAACCTAAATGGGCAACAAAAAAATATTTCCTACATACTTTCAACAAATCGTCTATACGTATAATAAAATTGAAAGAGGCCGCTGTCTGTACGTTATAGACATTAAAAAAAACTGACATGGCGGAACTTTATTAGAGCAAAAGAAGCCAAAACAACAGTTTTTAGAATTTTTGTCCGTCTGTTTGTTTGTTACCGTAATACGCAAAAACTGCTAAACAGATTTCGATTAGGTTTTCATAGTTCGATAGTTTGAGGTCCAACCTAACATCTTCCACCTAATCCGGTTGGGCAGAACCGGAGATATAGCTTGATCTCTCTGTAGTACTGCCTTTCATACATTAGGGAGGTCACTTAAAATAGTCGTGCGGAAAAAAATTTCGTCCAGTGAGGGGGGCTCCGGTGACCGATTCTCCTTTTATTACCCAAGTTCCCCTCCATCGATCCCCCTCCATCGCATATCCTATTCCTATCTTGGAACCCAGCGACGCATGGCGACCCATGGGTAACACTTCTGAGTTGCGAGTGTCCATGGTCGGCGATGACCACCTGGCTGGCTCGCAAGCTCGTTTCTCCTTCTAAAGTGCTATAAAATAAAAATCGAAGTCATCTACAAATACGTCTATCAGGTTAGATTAGGTAGATCTAACTACGATGAAAAAGTTACAGGAAAAATTCAGCTCAGCTGAGGGGAGTTGGAGAAATTAGTTTAAAAAATATATGTAAACTATTAAAAATTCACTTCGGCGCATGGTGGCCCACTTGTGCCATAGCAATAATAAGTACCAATATATGGTATTGAGTCTAAATAATTTATGTATTTTGATAAATATTATTTTAGTATATTCAGTTGATACTTATTACATCGTTAGTTTAGGTTTTCTTCATTATCACTTAAATTTGCATTTTTTTTTCATTCATTATCATTACAAAGCATCACCCTAAAATCGAGCAATGATCCATGCCATAACTAAACAGGATCCTTCTTCTTTTTGCCTTATGCATCAATTGAACGACAGCTTCAACAGATGTGATAGAGAAATTCCTCAGAATTAGCTGAGATTTAAGAGTTTATTCGGAAATTTCCTTGTTTTCTCAACAGCGGCAATGGATTTTAATTTAATTTGGCGCGTACTAAACTTTGAGATGAAAGGGCGCGGTGTGTTAAAACTTGGAACATTGTTTCAGCTAAACTAGCATCAAAACTTGAATGAAGCAGAAATTAAAGCCTCAATTTGAAATCTGCCCGGAAATCTGTAGGCCAAATTAAAGGAAAACCTTTAGCATCTGGAACTTTATGATTGCCGACGTCTACTGAACCTCGTCGTATTCCAGTGTCTCATTCTCGTGAGATTAAAGCAGACCGAAGGTTTGAATCTTCAATATCGAATTGGTCAGATGACCGATATCAAAAAATAGGAATATTTGTGTATTCCGTTCATGTGTATATGTTGATATCATGTGCGTTTATTTATTTTTCGAGAAATATTTAATTTTTTTACCAATTTAGCTATCAATTATTTTTTGACTCTGTCGTCATGCTCTTATGAAAGTTCTTCTCTCTCTCACGTTAAAAAGATTAATTTGCTTTGGATTTTTGTAATCCATGTCATTGAATCAAAAACTGTTATATCATAACGTTGTTGCTGTTGAAATATTTAATACTTTTATGTAGTATGTTTTTTTGGTAAGTGCACATTGTCCCGTTTTTAAGATTCTATAATAAAAAGGAACTCTTACAGTTTCGTCATTTTCTTCCTGTCTTACTGTCCGAGGTTCAGCTCAGAGATTTTTAGTACTAGAAAACTGTATTTTGTTACGGCTACACATATCAAGTACGCCCGTAAATTATTAGAATAAAATCTTGAAAAAAATTTTTTTAGAGTACGTCCCCTGCACGTAAAGGGGCAGATGAATTGTTTTTCTCGTTTATCTTACGGTGTAGGGAGTCGTTAGATATTTGACTCAAAAACATTGTGGGGTTGTGCAAACCATTTTTCAATGTAGGGATTCTTTTGCGAAATATTAAGCTTTAAAGTGCTAATTTTTGTTAGAATCCCTGCCATGTAAATGGCTATTGTTGGGGATATTCAAAAATTCAGGGAAGTGGTACATATAAGGAAGTTAAAAGGAAAACTAAAACAGTTAAGTAGGGTTTAGTATTGTTAAGGAGTAATAGTCGAAACGTACTTGGAGCAGTATAAAGCAAAATTTCGTATAAATGCCGTTGAAAATTAGATGACGTTGTTGGTTGTGTAAAATAGGTAGTAAATATAAGTTCATAGACTATATAAAATCATTATATGGAAATATAAACTTATAACATTCTTATAACTCGTCCTATGTAAGGGCCTTATTTAGACGTTATTAACCATTAAAATGTGAACTCAATTAATAGGTTCATTGTATCAAAAAAAAACCCTTCTAGTTCTATTGTGACGTGTAACTACGGAACCCACGTGGCCTGACACGTGCAATGTAGGGTTCCGTAGGGTTTTACGCCATTGGATTTGAAAAAGCAGCTGTAATAGAAGCTGTGCTTCTATAACAGCTGCTTTATGTATCTATTTCAATAAATATAAAGTGTATTTGAAGTAGTTTTTATATTTCGCTGTTTAATTTAAATAAGTCATTACAATAATGTAATGTATACTACATATATAAATATATAATATAATGTACTATATATATATATATATATATATAACATAAAATACGAAATTACATGCATGTAATTATTGCTAATTAACGTATTGTTACTAATTAGTCATGTACTAACGATTTATTGAAAAATCTAAGGCTTTTGTTGCTATGTTCGCTTCCATTTCTTTTGAAAATTAGATATAAATGCTATTATTATTAATGAAATTATTAATAAGAAATACTCTAGAATGTTATTTTCTAAGTTAAAAAAGTATTAAAAGGAGGTGTCGGTGTGTGCATGTAGTGGAGAAGTAACTCGGAAATGCAAAAAGCATTTCATAATCGATTTCAAAATAGGAGGACGTTTTTAGGTCATCTGTATTTTTTTGTGCGTGTCTTACGCGATATCTTCTCCAAAAGCTAATTGATTTTTAAAATAATTTTCTTATTCGAATCATCAGGCACGTATAGTGTGTTTAGCTTTATTTAAAGTTCTTCAGGTACGTGCGTCTGGAAGTCATCACCTCATGCTACTGAACTCATGATGGAAGCTGCAGTACTCCCAAGGTCGCACTCCTTAACGAAGACAAGTTGGGGAATTACATCGTGATATGTTTACCGAAACCGCTTTTCAATGGTTACTACTAAACCTTTGAGTGTAATATCATTCGGTTAGTTTTGACGAGTCCCGTCCCATTGGTGATGATGGTGTCAAAATGTGGATAGTGGAGTTCTTGAGTAGTTACTACGAGTAAACCTTTCGTTTCTGGGCTTATTCGGGTATTATACATTACATTTGTACCGAGGGACTGATGGTGACGCCAGGAAGTGGATGCGAACCCCTCGTATTTGGGCTCATCCGGTTTATTTTGACGAGTCTGGCACATTATATATTGTAACGAAGGTCTGATGATGAAGTTAGATGTGGATAGTGAAACTAATTAGTTATATAAAAATATAAGTAAAGTAGGCTTTAAAATTCATTATTGACAATTATTTAGCTTATGGCTTTTCGAACGGATTTTTATCTTTTTTTTTTTTGGAAAGTTGATATTAAATGACGTCAAAAGATTTTAAATGAAGTATCGACATTTTTTTCATTGCAAAAACATCTTCAGACATCAGTATAACAAAATGAATTTATTCGTGTTTCAAATAATATGTCTTATTAAAAGAAATATATGTATTGTAAATAAATATATTATGTATTTCATTTTAATATCTCACTTGAATCGATTTATTGGGAAACTGTTTTTCCACTATTGTCTCGAAGTACCTCCATGAAAGACTCTTAAGAGAAAAACCAAAAAAAAGAGGAATGTTTTCACGTGTAGATACATCATAGATAGTGCAGGTGCCAGGAAAGGTGAAGTGCATTGTTTATGGGGCGTATTCATCGAGGTGCTCTAGTGCATCCGACATAATACAGGCCTAGCTGCAACCAGACGGCAAACATAAGCACTATACAACATTAAGCCAGAGATTCCAATGGTAGAAATATGTACTTCTTTTTTAAATACGTATTACATTATCTTAATAATTATCACAATATATAATCAGCTCCAGTTTTTGCGAGTTTGTTTCTTTAGGTCATGTTGTATTGTTGTGTTGTGTGTGTGTGTGTGTGTGTGTGTAGAGAGAGAGTGAGAGAGAGAGAGAGAGAGAAAGAATATTTATGTGAGCATGCGTGTGTACATATGTGCGTGCATGAAGTGTTTGGTATGTTTGTGGATTTGTGCGAAAGTCTTGAATATCCTTTGAACAAATGTATTGATTGAAATGTGAATTAGGTATTGAAAAGGGTTTGACTGGACTTAGATTTTCTTAAAATTCAACATTGATAAGCTTCGTCTGTGATGCTAACATCAAAATTGGAACCTGCTACCAGCCTGTATTAGCTATTTGTTAAAAAATATTATTAGCTTAAACGCCTTCTCCGGTGCACGCTTGCGAGTGGCGCCCCCTGTAATGGGGGCGTCTTCATGTGTGATGCGGCTCATAAGCAGAAAGCCTGACATCTCACAGCCCGCGAACTAATATCTTCATTAAAGATTCCACGAATTTTTTTATTTAGTTACGGTATGTCACGATTTCTATCGCTTGTAAGAATATAAAAATACTAGCTTTTGCCCGCGGCTCCGCCCGCGTAGGCATAAAATATATTCTTTCATCTTGTTCATATGAAATTTTTTTTATTGGGTCAATTTATACACATTGATGATATAACCACAGCCCCTATATATTCGTAGCTATTCCATTTACATGGCTGATGTTTTTTAAAGCAATATAAAGCGACAGCTTAAAAATTGTTGGAAGATAAACATAATCCATACCTACTGATTTTTTATACATTTCAATTTACACATAACACCACTATTAATTAAAATGAAAATCGGTCCAGCTATTCTCCAGTTATAAGTGTTCGAACAATTATATTGTGTAATGTATGTAAATTGGAATTAAGTATTTTTTATGATAATCTCAGTAATATGTATTATAGGTATTATAAACGCTATAGTTTGTAAGGATAGATAGGTACGGAAGTATATGATGATTGATGATGATGCAAAAGTTATAGGTGGCTACTGCAATATACTCCTATACACTATGTTAAACTTGTTAAATTTGTTATTCTGATGTGTAAGCTATATGTTTTTGTACAGTGTCATCAAAATCCATTCGTGCGTGAAAGGGCAACAAGCATCCATCCATCCATCCATGTTTACAAACTTTCGCGTTTATATTATTAGTATAGAAGTATGGATAATATTTTAGCTAATTAAGCTCATAAAAAATAATAAGAACAGCATAATAAATGTATCTTATAAAATAACAGAATAGGATTCCGTTTATTTATTTCGAAATGTTTGGGCGTAGTTGTTTACGTTATTCGTGTATTTTTATTATTTAGAATATTTTAGAAAATAAGTAAATATTGTTTGTTTACGTCAGGCATGATATGTTGATGACTTTTTTAAGATTAAGGGATGAAAAATTTATGACCTTGTTTACATTTAGAGCGTATTTTAGACTGTGGCTTGTGGATAAATCGGAATTCGAGTGTTAAAGAGATTGGTATTACATTGATTACCAAGTTAAAAGTATTTCGATAGTGTTTACTTGGTTCTAAATACTCCAACCCAGAAATGGACACAATATAACAACAAGTTCCTATTTCTGATTCCGAAACCATTCTTCGTACTTCACGGTCACCCGAGCACCTTATCAGTATCAATATATCTCGAATAGAAATCAGCTGCGATTTTACGCACGTCCAAACTCAATCGTACGTGTTCTATATCCTCGTAGAATTTCAAGTATTTAAAAGAATAGACGTTACTTAAGCTTCGTGAACTTATCATTTTGATTAAAGCGTATGAATGATTGCATTAAAATTTTGGATATGTGAAGAATCATACAAAAGATCGAACTAGTTTTATGAAATGGCAGCTACAGCGATTGCAAATTTGGAGCAAAGAAATTTTCGTTGATATCAAAATTCGCGTCTTACACAATTTCCATCTCGACACAAAGATTAATTGTCGCTAGGGAAGCTGTATAGAATTACGCGGGGGAGGCGATAGCGGTCGCCCTGATCCGATAGCGGCTCTCGCCTTGCGCCGTGGGATTAAATAAGCGATCGCTGTACACGATTGTATAGACAGACGACCCCGCGGCGTCGGGCGCTGGAGACCGGCCACGGGATCCAGCGCTGGGTATGATCCAGGATCCGGGATCCAGCGCTGGGTTCGATGCTCGTAATCATCGGGACTCGTTCAAATTTGTTCAAAGAGTTAGATATATTTTACAATTATTCTAGTTTGGGTCGGTATATCGGTTTTAGTCGTTGTAATGTGTGTTACAGTTGGTGTGTGCGTGTGTGTTGAATATTACATAAGTGATGTAAGTATATTATGTAAGCGAACTGTACTGGGTATATCAAGTATTGAGTCAAGGAAGCAATTTATGTACGTATATAAATTAAAAAAAATGTATTTAGGAAATATTGCTTCTCACGGTTTTTATGAAAATTTATGCTTTTGTAAAGTTTAACTTTTCATGTTTAGGTGTTCTCCTTAGAAAAAATGCGATTAAAATAATGTTACTATCAATATTGTTTTGTAACGATTTTGAGGTAATTGCATTATTATTATGCAACTGGATAACAAAAATGCGATTACCCCAAAACTGTTATACAACAACGAACTTGACGTAACTTCTTCAAAAACGGATGAAACTGCACGATATAAATTAAAGAGATAGCACTACGCGACATTGTCAAAGTAAAAGCAGGTAGAATGTAAATTTTACATATTATATAGTGTATATGTGTTATGTACCTAATTGTCTAGTGACGAAAATGAACATAAACAACTTTTCTCTCAAAGTTCAAGAACGCCGAGCAAAGCTCGGTTGCCCAGGCACTAGAGAGTAGACAGCACAAAAATAAATACTCGCGTATGTGCATGCTTAGCATTTAAGTACGATGTACTGTAAATCAAAATTATACCTTTTAAGTAATAATACTGTTAAAGTACACGTTGAACTGTTCGCCCTTTCGTGACTCGTTGAAATCTTTTGAAAGCAACTCAAACATAATTTGACATAATTATATTTATAAACATTAAGCATCATATTTATGAAATCATAGGTGGATTTACAATCTATATTGTAAAATTAAAGTAAACATAAACACATATAGTATGTAAATTAACGGCACCGCCGCGTTTTTTTCCGACATGAAGTATCATATTCTAATTATTATAAGCATAATTACATCAAAAATTATTTGATACGCTTATTTTATATTATTATGCTTGTTGTAATTACAATATAACGGGGAAAAGGGGCGCGCTAATGTTCACTTACGTACAGTATAAATCGACGTTGTGATTTTTATTAGATAATAGAAATATCACGATTCTAGTAAAAATTTGACAGTTGATTATCGTGTGCACATTTAAAAAAAAAGTTATGTAACGGTAGACGGTCAAAAAACGCGGTTCTGTCCGATGCAGGTGTCAAACGGGCCGGTGCCGTGTTCCGTTTCGCGGTTTTGTCGCTGTCGGGCGCCGCGTATTTAGGCCTATAAGTATTTAGGCCGGCGGCCTCCTCTCGGATGCGATATTGTTTTAATTAGTTCGGAACTCCTGTTCGGGAACGGTTTTAATGAACTTTCATATTCGGAACGTCAGTTGTTTCTTAGCGAAGTGATCTCTCCGGTTTTGCAGATCGATTACAGCGTAATTGTGTTTAACGTAAGCGCCGAAGTAGAATTTGAAAAAATAGAACTAAGTATAAGCAATAATTTTTTTAATACTCTTAAGGATTTTTGAGTAGTTCTTGCAAATGGAGTTTAATAATTTATGTTTGGTAAATATTTAGATATATCTGTGTGACTTGCAGTGAATCAAAATCGGTACAAAGCGAAGCTGTCGTGGTTGACATAATTTGTATGAAAATTGTGTGAAACCCAAAGCAAAATTTATTGTAAACAACAGCGGGTTATGTTCGTCATTTTTAAACCTGATTTTGTTAAGTAATAAGTACTCCTTTAATACTTGCTTTCATAACCTATTCTCCGCCTTGAATATTACTTTTAAAATTGTACGGTTCATGTCTCTCTACGTATAGCAGGTGACCAATAATTTAATACATGTGCACTTTTTTCACAAACTTCCATAACTCATAAACACTGTCTGTCTTCCAATGATAAGTACTTTGCCGAATTTTCTATAGATTATTTTATCGTTGTTTCTATTCAAATTTCAGTTCTTACTGTTGTAGTTTATAAATTACATGCAATCCTGTGCGGTGAGAATCAAAAAATATTTTTAATGGTGGTTAATCTATTATAGACCACGGGGTGCGCTCACGCCTAAAAATACGAGAGAATGTTAATTTTGCAATCGTACGTGAGAGAAAAAGGACAGTGTGCTGCTCACAACAAAAGTAAGTGGAAAACCCTGAATTGATTTTGCGACGAATACTTAAAATTTTTGGTATTGTCCACTTGAAAACTGTAAAAAAAATTTAAACTTGAAAAGTGGAACTCTTTGCCAACCTTATTATGAATATTGCCTTCATCTGTCATTTGTTGTTACGAATTGGTGGCAAAAAGAATAGTGTTTGTCTACAACGTCCAAATTTATTCATTAACATTTTATTATTCAGTCAGAATTTAAAGCGAGAAAATATTTGTGTAAAGATTTTCTAGGACTTTCATTGCCATTTAAGCGAACAAGAAAGTTATAGCAGACTTCGGTTGGCCTTTTGAATTAGTTGGGATCATTTATTTAACTTTAACATGTCGTTTACTTTTTAATAACCATTTACAAAACACAATTATGTTTATTTAAAAATGTTAACTTCAAGAAAGAATTGTTGTATTCGTGTATGTAATAACACATCACTCCGAAAACGTAGATTAGATATGAAAGTGAACTTTCACAAATTTCCAGAGAGCATGTTTGGAGGCGCGTGAGCAATAGCAAAAAATTGGATAAATGCATTAATATACTAGGTTTAAGAGCAGTATTAATTTAAACTTTTAAGAAATTTACTATAATATTAAATAAAAAAATCACATTAGAACACTAAGTATCTAAATACTTATTATTTTGTCAAATAATTTTTAAATGCAGACAAAATCTAATAGACTGGGTACTAAATAAAAATACGACGATTTGTAGAAGCTATTCTGTAAATAACGAAAAATCGGGACACCCAGTACATTCAATTTATGTTCTCTCGATTTTTCCAGGACGTGAAAATGTAAAAAAAAACCATACATTGAATTAAAGCACAGATGTGTTTACATTTACCTCCAAGACCAGCTACATACATGTATCTACATACAGCGTTATTTACGTTTCGATTTACGTCAAGCTGAAAAACATTATTTTTGTATTTATCTCTATGTACGTGTATAAATTTATAATTTTATGAATTGAATCGAAATAATTATTTTCTAGTTTAATTTCTATACGTATTACTATTTTCACGTTATAGAAATTTGAGATCCCCATTTGTGTAACAAGTTTACCTACTATGACAATTTCACGATTATTTGTTTTTTCAACTATGTCATACACAGGTTTTGACTTGAATAATTTTAATACCTTTTTCATTATTTTGAACATGCAAAATATTGTTGATCCCGTTTTCTTTCGAAATAAAACACTAGAGAGCCGCTTACTTCAGCGATAGTACTGCCTCAGTATTTGACGCACGGTCCCTATAACTAGTTTTAAAGTATACGAGTTCAAACGTGGTCTCACTAATCTGACTGACGATCTGCCTGAGGGATAACACCATTCATGAGGGACGTGTCGACGACTATAGCAACATCAGTGCTGTGCGGCTCATGATAAAGACGGATAAAAGAGTGACCTACTAGCAGATTTAGACAAGCTTAGGCATCGGTATGAGTCAAGTGCATAAGATAATTCATGAACATTCAGTGGTCAGGAAGCTTTGTACTCGGTGAATACTTTACAATTGGAGCGAAGCTCATAAAGTGTGTCGTGTTGAGGCAAAGATTTGCCGGTGGTGACTCAAACTCTGTATACGACATAATTATAAGTGACGAAAGCTGGATTTACGGTTACGATCCCGAAGTACTTCAGTATGAATAAATGCTCAGAATGCTGAAGAATGTTCAATTGGTGTTCCCTTTCGAAGAGTTGCCTATCAAAGTAAAACGAGGTCGAAGCTTCGGAAAAAAGATGATGGCCTCTTTTTTCGGAATGACAGGTCATTGTGCAACAATTGTTTTAGAAGACGAAAAAAAAGTCACTGCACATTGTTACACTAACAACCGTTTGCCTTGTGTCTTGGAAAAAGTTCGGGAAAAAAGACCTCAGAGTAAAATTCTCCTTCGTCATGACAACGCCTACTCACATACCGTCAGGCAAACAACTCACTATGTGGGGACATTAGATGTAAAAATATTGATTCACCCACCTTACAGCCCTGACCTTGCAACATGCGATTTTTGTTTATTTCCAAAAATAAAATTAAAACTTTGTGCTTTACGAACGCCGAGGAAGCAGTGCCTGCATATGAAGAGACCGTTGATGTGATCGCCAAGTGCGAATGGGCCAAGTGTTTCTCTCAGTGGTTCCACCGAATGCAGTGATGTATTGATCTCAACGTACACTATTTTGAAAATCAGTAATAATAAATATAACTTCATAGTTTTTCAGTTTTTGATTTTTTAATGGTTCCAGATTGACCCACTTAGTAAAATTTTAATTAAAATACCTTTTTCACAAACGGAAAAAAGCTTAAATATAAAACACAGATTTAGTCAATGAGACCTAGAAAATGTTTAAAATTTTCCCTTTTATAAGGAGTTTATTCGTAAATTTGTCTGTCGAGCAAAAATTATGTTATCTTATACTCGTCTTATACTAAATAAATGACACTTTAAATGAACTTTATTTCTCGATGTCTGTTTCAAGGTTAATCTTGAAATATTATTTCCCTTGAAGAAACAATTATTTAAATAGACGGTTTTAGTACTTGCCTTGTATTTTAGTTTCAGCTGAAGGGTACCCTATTCAAGTGAAATGTCAAAGAATACTGTACCCAATCGCCCAGTCAAGAAAGTTTAAATTATGTTTTATGTCTGATATATAATATTAAGAAAAATATTTACACATAATTAGCAGTAATCAAATGATTTGTCAATATTTGTTTTTTTTATATTCACTTATTCTCGAACTTTCCGCTATGAAAATTAAAAATTTTCATAAAATTAGAAAATTATTGCTTTCACCCCAATTATTGATCCCAGATTTTCGAAAATCGAGTTTTCACTAGATCTTGATGTTCTACAGTTCTAGCAATCTATTTTGACCATTTTCCGAGCAATGTTTGTATGTCTCTGTCTCTCTCTCTCTATGTATGTACGTATGTGTTTGCATGTGCGTGTGCGTGCGTATATGTGTGTATGTGTGTGTGTAAGTACGTAAACGTCTCATAACTTTTGAACGGAATAATCGATCAAAACGAATTTGCAGCATTCAAAAGGGGGTTTACTTAACTTAGACTTCCTGAAAACTTGAACCAATTTCGCCCGGTTGATTTTGAAGAATCTCAAAAATGAAGTTTTTGAAAAATTTTTTTGTCTAATAGCATTCGTACTACTCAACAGACCGATGCTAAAATGTAATCAGCTCTCTTCCTCAAACATATGCATCGACTGCAGCAGTTGCATAAAAATCGGTTGATTTGTTCAAGAGATATCGTTGGAGAAAATTTTTTTAGTGTTATGTATAATATTTTTTAAAATGCTCTACAGATACATTCCAAAATAAAATCAGTAGTTTTTTCTAAATAAACAACGTTGATCGTTACTGAATTCAATGAAATTGAAAATTGTTTAAGAGATATTGTTGGAGGAAATTTTTCAAAAGCGTTTTGTAGAATATTTTCTATACTACTTCAGCAATAAATTTTAAAATGTAACTAGCTCTTTTTCTGGATAAGTAACGTTGATTGTCGTAAACTGGTATCAAAATCAGTTGGTTTATTCGGGAAATATTGTTAACGAAATATTTGAAAAAAAAAGGGTTTTTTTTTTTAATATTTCGAATAATAATTTCCAATAATTCTTGATGGATTGATACTCAGTATTCGGCTATCTTTTTTTCCTTACAAAACTGTGTCGAGTGCTTTAAAATAGGTCAAAATTGAATTAAGTGTTTGAAAGATATAAGCAGTTGCAATATTGAAAAAATGCGTTTTTCAACTTCTCGCTATGAAAATTGAAAAATTTTCATAAAACGAAAGAATACTGTTTAAGAGTGAATTTTTAAAATAGAGTTTTGTCAGATTTTAACGTTTCAGGCTTCGATAGAAATCTATTTTGATTATTTTAGGTATAAAGTCGATATATCTTTATATATTTTTGCGTGTAATGTGTCTGTGTTGAAAAAAATTTCCAAAAGCGTTTTTTTATAATATTTTTCAAACTAATCTATCGATAAATTCTAAAAACTACCTCTTCTACTGACTATTGTTGAAAATTGCATCAAAATCGATGGGTTCGTCCGAGAGATATCGTCAACGGAAAATTAGGTATGAAGGCTTTTTTTCAAAATAACCTGAAATTCTTGATTGATGTTTGGTGTTTCATTACTATTTTCTGTAAAAAACCTGCATTGGATGGAAGCATATCGTAATCAAACATGCTCCAAAGATGTTATAGTTGAAAAATAAAAAGAAAGCGGTTCTTTAATATATATAGATATTCGTATTGTAAGCGCTCAAAACGCATTAGAGTTATATTTTTGAGCTCGGAGCAAAGAAACATAATAAAATCAATCTTCTGAGCATGATGAGCCTCAATAATTTAGTGTTCCTGTATTTTTAATACCAAGCGCTCCAAAGCAGTAAGAGATTTCAGGGATGACCTGAAGGGTGTACCGTGTTCTAAATTTTTCAGCTCAACAACTCATAGACAATATTTATAACTGAACAAGTTCACAAACACATAGATAAATATCATAGCGGAAAGTTTCAGGGATGGTCTGCAGGCTCAACTGTTTTACAAATTTTTTTTCATTATTTGTAGCATTTGTTTCTTAGTGTACGTTACTTTTCATATTTGTTGTACATCTGTCCGTTTTATATGATTAACTATTTATATACCATTTCGAGTCAGTCTTACTTTTGGCATAATTGAACATGTATGCAATTGAAGAGAAATTTTGAATGGGAAAATATTGTTAATTGTGGTTAATGGCGGATGCATACAGATGTTCTAGTGTTTAATAAGAAAACCTCCAGAAAGAGTCGAAAACGTCAAACGTCAAAACGTGAATGTGATTTTGTGTAAATCTACAACGGGGCGGACACTCTTATTCTGAAAATTTTTAGATAGCTTATTACAGGCAGCCAATTATGAAGCAGTGACGTCCACTTGGTTAAAGCTGGTCGCAGATGAGCACGAAAAAATAGCCATGTTGATTGTCATTAACTATTGGAAAATGTTGGAAAATTTTGAGTATATTTTCGCTACCTAAGGATATGATATCATCGATAGATTATATTGTAGAGTAAGATCTAAGAGCCATTAGACACAACCTATTTTTGAATATATGAAATCTTACGTTCTCAGTAGTGGTTCATGTACTTAGAACGCTTGCGTATTTACAGAGATGAGTTTGTGACAAATGTAAAAATAAGAGTTACTTTACTTTTTATGGCTGATTTTTATATATGTTTTGTAAAATATCATTCTAAAATAGTATCCAGTATCGCCAGACACTTTCCACTGACCACTTCTTCCTACAGACGCTTTAAAATGTAAAAAAAAATTAATGATCTTCATTTATATTTAAATACTTGACCTTCATATATGTTATTCAGACAACTATTACGAAATTATATTTCATCAGCCAGACAAATTGTAAAGACTAAGCATGCCCCAGACGTAATAATTAGTCAGCTGTTAGTATGAGCACGAGAACTTTATGTATGAATTTTAGAGCAAAATACTTACCAACCTTCAATTCAGTAACCTTGTATTTTCATTCAAAGAAGAAGTATTTTATAATCAAGAAAATAATTAACAATGATTTATTTAAGGCCAAAAGTTTCTCCATACACATAATGGAGAAATTATTTTTTTTTTTCAAGCAATGAATTGTAAACAATAATTTATTTATGTTAATTTTATTTCGGAGCAGATATTAATAAGATCAATATAAAAAATAATCTTAGGAAAAAACAGTTATGTACAGTTATTTAGTAAAAATATTTGATGTTCTCCTAATCATCTCGGTCATCATCGTAACAATCATTCAAAGCTTCATCAACCGGTCAATTTTGATATTGTAGGTTTAAGTTATCTTCGTCATCATCATTGTTATTGTCATTAGTGTCAGCTTTTTCTGGAAAAGGGAAGAAACAAATTAAAAAATGTGAACGATTGTTATGATTATCAAAGATTATTTAATTTATGTTAAGTAATCTTAATATTTAATATAAATTAAATGAATATATTGGTTTATATAAAATAGTCTCTGTCTATTTTTATGGGAATTAGGTGTGAGTTCATAAATAAAAAAATAACACAAATAAACAAGAAACATATCAATTGCTATAATTCGACTAGCACATTTTGAAGTTTTGGATTGCTTCTGTTTTTCACCCCACAATACATTTAATAAATAAATTAAACTATTACAAATATTAAATTTTCTTCGACATTAACTGACAGCGTCGTACACGTATTTATGGCGGACTATTATAAAGAGCTTTATTTTGAGGTTATTTTGTTTCTGTAGGAGTTTCTGAGCCGATCGTCGCACTAGGCCTGCGGACGGCGGTCCTCTTGCAACGGCGACGTCGGCGGTGTCACTTTGATCACGTACGTACGAGATTCGGTCGGTGCGGTATTCGTGCCGATGTCGATTGTGTCCGACGGTCCTGCTTTTTCGATTTATATTTTCTATTAGCTCTTTTTTTTCGATTTTCAGTCATTCGAATTTATTAGCTATCTACGTCTAAGGAGAGATCGGATTTTTAAGTAGTTTTACCACGTCCGGTGCGTCCGGCCCGAATTTTCATGATGTAACGAGAAAAACAGCACCAAGTATGGCACGTCGACGCGGGTTATATAAAGCGACAGAATAATCGTAAATAATGTAGGTTTACCCCGCTGCAGGGGCGCGATGGAGGCATTGTCCGTAGGGCGCGGGCGGGCGGGGCGCCGGCGGCCCGTGTCAATACTGATCAGCGCCACTATTGATATTTATTGCCGACCTGAAATATTGCTTTTTGTACACGCGGCCGACACCTACTTTAATAAAGTGCGGCTCGCACCCGGCTTATTTAATTTCGCGGGCCGCCTCCCGAGGCGGGGGCGCGACGATCGCTGTTAGGCCCTAACGGCGCAGCTCGGCGCCGTTTTGACACTATTTTGACTGATTTCAGCGAAAAATATACCTACGGCTGTGCGATTGATCTGAATTCTTTTCCTTATGACTGGTTCTTGAAAACAGCCCTCCTGAAGCATATGACATGTGCCAGATGTTACGCGTTCAATTTGTCTTTTTCTGTAACAGACACATCATCGTAGAGACATTATCAGGCGTTGAGTTTGCCCCTTTCTGTTATCGCATAATAAAAAAACTGGCCAAGAGTATGTCGGACCACGTTCATTATAGGGTTCCGAAGCCATTATTACTTAAATTCTGTTGCTTTATTAAAGGATAAATAAATTATAAAAACACGTACAATATTAATAATTAATTGATAATGATATATCGATAAAAGAAATTTATCACGATTACTACAACCATAGTCGTTGACTTAGCCAATGCCCAGAAGTCAATCTTAGAATATTGTTAAAACAGAACTAAACAGTTAAAAAAAAACTGGCCAAGAGTATGTCGGACCACGTTCATTATAGGGTTCCGAAGCCATCATTATAAAGAAATGCACTACAGATGAAAAAAGCACGTTGTCACAGTTTTTCTATGTTTTCCGCACAGAATAGTTATAAGCATTGTAGTCGCCAATAACTAGGAAAACAAGTATGTCCTCTATTACTCTTAAACTAGTATAAACTAAATAGCACCAGCAAAAGAGCGTATTTTCATGGCACTTAAGTCATTTTGTAGAAAAGCTCAGTTTTTCAGCAGTAACACAAAGAATATTTATCCAAACATATTCAAAATAATTTATTTTGAAAATATTTAGAAAGCGTTACCTTTTCAATTTTTTGCGTATTTTGTGTACAATGTACATATGGTTTAGAAAATAAGGGAGAAGGATATAATTTCTTATTCAAAATTATTCACATAATCAGAAAAATTGCTTATAAACAAAGTGTTTTTAAAAGAACTGTTCAAGGATATGCCACACGTTGATATTTGCAAAAAAATCTTTTTCAGTTTCTGTTACATGTATGGAGTGATTATCCTTATAAGTATAAGAGAATAATCCTTATAAGTATTTATTTTGTTATTTAACCACCAAACTAAGTTACGGCTTATATAAGACAACTGCACTATAAATTCTGTCAATATACGTGTTGTAGTTTCTGAGTAAAATGCCTGTGACGGACGGACGGACGGACGGACAAAACTAGAAGGGTTACGTTTTTGCCATTTTGATACGGAACCCTAAAAATGTATTATAAAATCTGTGAAACTGTCGCAATGTTAGAATTCGTTGAATATTTTGTTATCGACTCTTGGGTCACTGTAGGCAATTGAAATAATTCAGAGTGATCCTCTACAGTATTGGCTCGAACTTTATGAAAATATTTCGAATACAAATAAAAAGTCTCCAACGATGACATCAACAATTTTACAAGCTAAATAATTAAAATAGTTCCTCTAAATAAATATCAAAGAGCAGTAACCAAACTTCTCCCCGCCCCTCACCCCGCTGTTACGTTGGCTACAGTTTAAACGCATTTCAATCGGTCACAATGTTTCAGAGTGCAATGAATCTTTTTCGCTTATATCGGATGTGACATGCTTAGATCTCGTTCTTATAAATAATATTTGTTTAGATTTCAAGAAGCTTCGAAATCGCGAGTCGAGGTATCTATATATATATCGGATTTCGAGTGCTGACGAGTCAGTGTTAACTTTACAATCATTATGTTAACAAGCCAAGTTCGATCAATCGAAATTGTTTAACTGGTTCCGTAGCGATTTATTGTGTCTTAGTATTGCCAAATATATACCTTCACTTTGTCTCTTGTTTACTCTTCACCCAGTCTCAATCTTCGAACCCCCGATAAGGTAATTTCGTAACATTATTATGAAATTACCTTATCGGGGTTTACTTAACACCAAAACAAAAGACTTTCGTCACTATTCGATTCCATTACTTTGCGCAAAGGATACAGTTTAAAACGTCTTTTACAATGAAATTTATTCAATAAAAGACAACTTACCAATGTACATCAAAAAAGAAATAAAATTAGCGTATAATATATAATATAATGAGCGTCTAACAGTTTGTTACGAACTGATCCGTCTAATTACATAGCACGTCTTCAACGGAAGCCCTTGGTCGGCGTCGAAACAAGCGGAAGGTCGTTACCCTAAGTAGAAGCACCTCATTTCGCGCACAAGGCGGCCGGCGCGGCCGGCGCGGCGGTCCTGCGCCGTGCGCCGCGGCGATAAGTCAGCCGGGACAAAATACCGCCCGCCGCGGCCGTCCGTCTCCCCCACTGATTACACACATGCCGGCGGCGCTGTCGTCGCGGTAATGAAGTCTTAAGCCTCCCAATTGGACGGTACACATTAATAATTCCTGAACTACGAGCTGGTTTTTGTCGTGCTTGGCGTTTCTCGCGTTGCGGTCTGTCGTGTCGTGGCTATGATACCAAAGACCGATTTAAAATACTAAATATTGTAGGTTTTTCAATAATAATTTGTGGTAAGCAGAATATAAGAATAATAGTCTCGAGTGGGCGAATGGATGGGCGTTATTAAAATTTCCTTAGATATTGTATGATACTTGATTTATTTGAGAAATCTCCAAATTTTAAATAGTACCTACTAGTATAAGCATCTCATTATTTCATAGAACACACGTAATCACGCTGATAATGCCACTACTGTTGTACCGCTAACAACGTCTCTAGTGGGTGAACAAACGAAATAATTTCTGGAATTCATAATTATGTTTATCTCAATTGTTAGTAAATTGTGGTAAAATCATCAAATGATTTAAATTTAAATAACACGCACGCACTTGTTAACGCTGTTACGAGGCGACATCGGACGTTTATAGTTCATGCAAATGGAGCGCATGCGCGGTAGCCGCGTCTTTAGATAAACAAAACATCTTTACTCTTTTTTGGAAACGTGGTTTTACGTTTATCTTATATGGCGTACTAAGAAATAAAACATTCACATTTTCTTTATGTTCATAATAATTTAAAATTTTACTTCTATTTTTCTAAATTTAATAAATTATGCTTTAATATTAGCATCATAAAAAAATTATCAAGTACTTGATTATTGGATCAAGTATTTATTAAGTAATTAGGGTCGAGTATGAGACCTATATTACATTTCTTCTTGAGTAGATACGAACGGTTTTGTTTGCCCTTTTTTTGTTCTGAGAGACATATTAAACTTTTATTTCAATAAGAAAATATCTAGGCATTAAATTAGATTTCAAGTGCTAAAAAAACTGTGCGTGCATTTTTTACACGCGTACAAAGTGAAACTTCTTCACGAAATATCATTGCAATTTTATTTTACATTAAAAATAAGTAGGTTAAAACAAAGTTTAAGCAAAAAAAAAACTAAGCTACATAATGCTATTCTAGAATACAAGTGCCTACCTTCCGGCCTGAAAATCGTTTGTGGATAGAGTACATCTCAAGACAACTCTAACAAACTTAAACACGCCTAAGACATGTTGTTCCGTTAAGGAGTTCCGTGCCTACCTGGAGCTGTGCTGGTGCCAGATTGGACTGATCTGACGATAGATCATAGGATCAGTCCAATTATACCATATTATGGTATTGACATCGGTCTTCGATAAGTGTTTAAGGTTTCAATTTAACCCAATGATTAATTTAAAAAGAAACTCTAGTGAAGATAAAACTTACAAAATAGTACAATAAAAAGTTGGAAAATGCTTATTTTTTTAACACTCTACAAAATTTCTCCAGTAGGCTGATACAGAAGTTTCACTTTAAAAATTATATTTCCTTAATCGCACGACGTATGTCATACCTACGTATGTTTTAGTGTTCAAATTTTTTTTCTTTATCCTTATTCTTAGTGCAAAATGCAATTTATTCAGACACGAGGATGTACTCGAACTAATGAAATATGTACATCAAAAAGTCCATAATGTTTATCAAAGCGAAGCGCTCGGCGTGCGCACACGCAGTTAACGGCTGGCATCCGTCACCCGCGGTCGGTTTGTATCGAGGCGTCTCTTTTTGTTGTAAGGGCGCGCGTACACTCGTTCCATTCCGTGCCTTTGAATTGGATAAGGATTTTTCATAGGGTTTTCGAGGGACAAAGAGCATGCGGTCCACCAGAAGGTCGGTGCTCAATTGCTCACCGTCGCTCATGAACACTCGGAATTCCAGAGGATGACCCAGTACGTCGCCGACCTCTTGGGTAAGAATAAGATGTCTAATGGGGGAATGGACTTATGAAGATGAGATTGGGGCGAAGACGAGGGAAGTGGGCCACCGAAACTCTCACTAACTGGACGAAACGCAACAGCAGAAGCTATCACTTTACGTCTGTAATCTGCGTGTGTGTGGTGGAGTCGGCCCATTTTCAACTTGCAGCCCATTCGATCACAGCAGGGCTCTTATACATTTATTTGCGAATTAATATGACATTTATTAATTAAAAATTAAGTTTTTTTAACCATTTTAATAATTGCTTGAATAATTTTTTTTTGGAAATGTTTTTTTAATTTTTCAATTGTAGCGAAAATCTAAAATTTCTATTTAAGAAGAGTTTTATCGAAAAATTTCGTTCATTTCGTAAAACACTATCGTCAAATCTTGTTCTTGGCTCAGTTTTCTGTCTTTCTTTTCATATATAGTCGCATTAAAAATAACTCGCACAACTCTGAGTACAATGTAGTAACACAGCGCGCGCCCGTCGCTGTCGGTCTGTCGCTTTACGCTCGTTTGTCGATCAGAGACAATTGTCGTTCACAAACACTAAAATGTTGTGTCCATAACTAGTAATAGATCGTTTTCGAATAAATATAATTTCGATCCAAAAATTAAGGATGTGAACGCATTGAGTCATCAAAAATTATAAAACAAATCAATTAGTTAAACAAAACAATATCTTACGCTAGAAATATAATTACTTGAGTAACTTTTTTTGTTAAATGTTCCGTTCTGAACGCTTGTTAAAAATATTTATTTTTTCAACTTATTGTTTTAATAGCAATATTATTCGCGTAGTCGTTTTTCCTTTATCGCTAGAATTTATTAATATTTCATGGACGCAATATTTTTTACTTTTTAGATTAACTACCAGAATTTCCAGCTTTGTGCTTTCATAACGTAACAAACAAGGCGAGAGACAAACGTAATTTAATAAATTTTCTTTCTTATGTTCGATTTCACATGTAATACCCACATCAAAACTATTATTTAACTATGAAATTACAAAAATGTTTGGAGCATCGAGGTAAGCGATACTAGTACTCTTAAACAATGGTTGTTTTAGTAAATTAAACGAAATCGCAGCGAAGTCAGGCTCGGAATGTAGCGATTTAGTCATCGTAACAAAACAGCAGCGGTAGAAACTAGACATTGAATATCTACCGTTTTCGCTTTTCGGTAGGAAGTGCGCCGTCGGGTGCGTCACGCGTCGTGAGCGAGTGGCGCACTCAACTTGAGGGATGGGCCGCTCTTAGCAGCCGCAGTTGGCGTGTTGTTATTGGGGTGCTCCGCTCTCTCGCAACGTATCGATCGTGTTTCTTCGTCTGTCTGCTCGTTGCGTTATCAAACCGATATGGCATTAAATGCGGTCGTTCGATTCGTTGGATTGCGTGTAAATTGAAAAAATCTCTATAAAAATATGAAACTCGGCACTTCGAAAATATGTCTAATTCATGAAATTTTATTGAAATATAAATTCCATATTCATCTCAGTTTTTGTGTATTCGTTAAAAATATCACTACTCGGAGTTGAAGTTAATTCGTTTGTACCTCTACGGTGTAGGTATGTGTCGGCACTTCTCAACAAATTACGGATATAATTAATGGAATGACTTGTCTTATAATAATTACTGATTTTCACCCGCAGTTACATTCACGATTTTTTTTTTTTTGTAAATCTGTGTTGTGCTCAGGCGCACGTCGTCGATGTCAAGGAAATCCCGGTGAGATCGCTCCATTTATACCTACATTGCATGAATATAATAATTAGACAAACTACACTTCAAAGCGTTTAATAATCACTAACAACTAAGTATACCACATTCAAAAGTAATGACCAAGTGAACAATAAACGGGTTATTCTAGATATATTCTCGCTATACCATTGTTTAACTACAAAAAACTATTCAGGTATATAGCCCCTGTATTCTGAGTTGTATATAAGTCACTCTTGAAATAAAGACAATCCAAACTAATATTAAACATAGATCAAAAGGACAATTATTGCATTGTTTTTACTGTATCAAAATCGATACCTAAATAAAATCTAAATTTTTAAGCAAAATCTTAATCAAAATCAAATATGGTGAGACCCATCAATTGTTAATAAAGATCATATTGACGATAATCACATATACTTAACTACAATTCACAACACAACAAGGGCTAAAGATACAAGACACAATGTACTTGTACCAATTTAGGATATCATACGAATATAGATCTGTCTTTATTGAAGTATTGATAATCCAAGAGAACCAATACACTTAAACCGATGAAACAGGAATTATAAAACAGAATGAAAGAGAAAACGAAAAAATAAATTAAAAAAGTAGTTTTTTTCCTTTTTTTAGACGAGTGTACACCATCTACTTAACACCATCTCAATACTTACTACATGAGAAAGAGAAGTCGGATACCCTAGTTACACATGGGCGACTCGTGTAAACAGCGAATCTCTATCACAACAGGAACAAAGAAGAACGGATCGCATTAGATTAGAGTGAATTGCTTGATGAACTTCATGGATTTCCAAATGAATACTGAAAACCTTGCACGGAATGAAGAACGCAGAGTTGACGAAAGAAATTAAGTAAGAAAGGAGGATTTATTTTAAGAACAGCTTGACACTACTTAACTTCTCTTTAAGATTTATGCAACAATAAGCTAATTATACTCGGGAGACACGCTTAAAGAAGATATGAACTATTCATTAAAGAATGAAAGATTAAAGGAAGATAAGAATTAGGAAAGTTTTTCTTTAAAGAAGAGTTCAACACCACCTAATAGTTATTGCTTTAAGATCAAAGACAAAAAATAAGTTGGACACTCTAGTTACATATGAGATAATTGCACAGACAAGAATGAGCTATGACAGTAGTAAGTAACAAAAATGGGCTGCACGAAATTAATAAGGTTATAGCTGAACTTTGTTGGTTCTAACTGAAACTAGAGAATACAAAGATTGTGGATGATCTTTACAATTCTCAAAACGGACAATGAGATCTGCACTAAAGGAAGAAAATTAGAATAAAAGATTGAAGGAAGAAGGAAATTGGGAAATTAGGATTTCTTTTAAAACAAAAGCTCGACATCATCTAATGAGTACCGCCTTAAGATCTACTACAACAGAAAGAAAAATTAGACGTCCTAGTTACAAATGAGAGCCTTGGGTAGACCGAGCTATTACAACAGGAACCAAGAAGAAAAGGCGATTATAGTATAGAGCAAAGCGGAAACTTCAAAGGCTGTCGATGACATTTGTCAAGTTCTTAACGGTCGCTAAAACTTCTTCACCAAGCTGAGAACATAAACAATGAAAAATCGACTGAAGAAAAATCCAGAAAGGATTTGTTTAAGAGCTCGACACCATCTACTCAACTCTAATTTAAGTTCTTCTACAATAGAAAGTTATTCGCACTTGGGAGATTCGCATAACAAGACAGTAGTTTTTACAACAGGAACCAAGAAGAATACACGACATTAGCACAGACTATAGTAGAAATTAGAAAGGCTGCAGATGAACTGTTTCAACTCTCAGAAATGGACGTCAAAGCCTGCACCAAGCAAAGGAAACGAAGAACGAAAGAGAAACAAAAGAAACATACCTTCCCCACTGTATTTATTGACACACTATAGTATCTATTACCTATCCCGAATCCAGTTTCTGGCTAAAGGTTGCACGAATACCGGCTGGCTCTACACCACTTCCTCCTAATCCAAGCTAGAACCTACACTCCCCCCGATATTTACGCTCCCTTCGGTGTATCGGGACTTGTCCCTTTCAGTCATTGCGACTGGCTGAAGGTTGAGCGATGATGATGATGATGATGATGATGATGATTTTCACCCGCAGTTACATTCACGTGAATATCGATCGAACACGCCGTCAACCATGCTCCAGATCTTGTGTCTACTTTCGATGGTAATCCTGACCTCTATTTCGATTCCGATTCTGATCAAAATCGTAACCGGATCCAGTTCTGTTCAAAATATTCAAGAAAAAACAGGGATACGGGATATAAGTTGGTCTATTTGTAACTCCGGAGTATAAAGTATTAATCACACCAAATTTCATAAAATTCTGTCCAGTATTTTTTGTGGAGTTAATCGTACAAATTCACCGACAGACGGAATAAGATTTAAAAAATCATTAAAATGTGTTCAACGTTTTCACCCTCCAGTAGTTTTCTTCAATATTTCTAATGTACAGATTTTTTCTCTTTCTACTGTTGTATTATATGTGTACATTATTGAATTATAAGCATTACTATATATATCTTACTGAAAAACCGTTAACGATAAAAAAAATGTACTTGCAAAAAAAACTTAAAATACGCAAGTCCGCAAGGATAGGTGAAAGTTAGTTTTGAAAAATTCTTTCTTTCTTATAGAAACCTGTATTATTCTCGCGTAATTTAGCCTATATTTAATTTTGATACTAACGTCATTCCAGTTTCGTAGAAATCGTGACTGTGACCGATATCTAGTGATGAGGGAATTAAAAGCGGAATAGGGACCGAGCTGGGACCGAGAGGACGGGAGTTGGGTCGTGATCGAGTATAGAGCCGGGACTAGAATGAGACGTGTGACCAGGATCTACTTGTGGACCAGCAGCGAGACAAGAATTGAAAACGGCAACGAGACAGCATGATCGATCGATATAAATGATTAAGGAATACATTCACGTCAACACGGGTGAAGCCGCGGGCGGAAAGTTAATTAATAACAAAACATCTTTCGATATTTAAGCGTGTCGTACATTTTTCCCGCCCGGAAAATTAAACATGCCGGCTCCTGCGGCAATCGCGCGTGCTGGCGGCGCGGACAGATGTTCTCATACAATTTATGCGGACATGAGACGATTCTGCGTCGCGCGTAGATTTATTATTATATGGATAGCGGAAAGTCGCTAATGACAATATTCTATCGAGTATGGGCTTCAGTTTCGGTACCTATGGTTTTTCAATATCGGAATAGGGTTCGGGGAAAATAGCTTTGATATCTCAAAACGCCGTGGCAGATCGGCTTTATAGGTCGGTTGTTTTTCTGTCTGTCGACGGCCAGTATTCTCTGTACATTTTTAGACAGTGCATCGCTCGTCGAGAGAAATTAGTTGTTTTGGTACTTAATATACTACTTATATGGAAATTTCATTTGAGGATGCATAATTTGCAGAAACTTGGACAAAGTGAATATTTGTTTTTTCTCTAAAATTACCATCGCTGTTGTCATGAAACTATTCTTGCAAAATTACAATCACGTTCAAAATTTTATTGAGTAAGTAGTTGCACCTGAAATTATCAAGCATTTGTGGCGTTATAGTAATAAACATAATAAAATAATTATTTTGTTTATATTATTGAGCATTAACGGTGAGTCTATCTTAAACCCTTTTCCAGTTCTATGGTGCCGCAGCAGCGAAAACACACAGTTCCCGTACTGGCCGTGCGCAGCTGTAATATAGTTAAATATTGAAATGGATTCGGGGGCCTGCGCCGATAGCAATAAACAAGGGATATTCAAATGAGGCCGGATAAACTGGGGCCGGTTTGATTCGCTATCGGCTTTGGGACCGCAACTTTGTTCCGGCAACTTGTCCAAAATAAACATGGAGGGCGGCTGCGCGGGAGTCGCCCCCTCCTAACCCCGCCGCGCCGCTCGGCCGCGCTGACTCGCCGAATCATCGGAGATTGCGGCGCCGCGGCCGACGGCGGGATCACCGATGCGAATTGGTAATCGGATATGCAAATGTTTGTTCAGTTTGACGTGTACACGAATCGCCGTTCTGAATAATTAACCGTGGATTAGTTAATCACACGGAGCGTCTGCGCAGTGTTATCCGTGTTCGCGCTGTCTCGAAAGTTATGGCCTCTCCTCGGACTTTAAAGTCGGGCGAGCTTCAGCGGGCGTGTTGAGGTAGTGTGTTGTTCGTGGAGATTGTTAGTGGCTTACTTAATTAGAAGTGTTATCAAACAGATGTAATAAAAATACTAAATATGGCGTTTTCGGCAGATAAGACGATGTCAAAGTAGTTTATGTGATTACGAATACACGTGTCTCGGGAGAACTTTTACAACTTTATATGTATTACATCGATTTCTGTGAATGGGGGTGTCCTATGATTTGCAGATGGCTACTACAGACGTACATATTTAGATATATAGAGCTATAGATTTGAGTGTGAAGTAGACATAGAGTGTAAATATACCTAAAACACTGGTACATATCACCGAATTGTCATACTTCATAACGTATGAAATTGTGTGTACTCACTATTTCATAAATACACAAACTGAGTCCTAATACTTAAGAAATTTCAAGTTTCATCGTTTTTCGAGCACACCAAGGATGCATCGAGAAGGGAATTTTTGAAATCCCATTTCTAAAAAGGTGAAAAGCAGGGGTAAAATTAATTCTATTAATTGTTTTAGTAATTTACTATGATGGCATTTTGTAAGTACTCTCCTCAAAACAAATAAGTTTTAATTATTTTTGAAAATTCTTCAGTTTTTTTCTCTTTTCACCCTCCTGAACAGAGGTGGTCCAGAGGTACCCAAATTATATTATTTCAAGATACGAATTCTAATTGAAAGAAAAAAAAAATAGAGAAACATGTATAGAAATTAACGGAGCTTGCATGTAAGAAAGAAAAAAAAGCCTTTATTTTGTATAGAGTCCAATTTTTGCTCACATTTCTATTCATGTTGACTTACTTCTTCATTTAAGTCTTACGATGCAGTTTTCTGTACATTTTATTGTGGGACGCGATCGAAAGTTCGGGACTCAGAAGAAACCGGCATCGGTATTGAGAGAGGAAGTAACAGCGGGATTAGAACCGAGGATGCAACCAGCATCGGGATCACGTGAGAGAAGGAGAGATCGCTCTGTATAAAAGATAAAGGTATTCATTTTATATCGACGCGGGTGGGGCCGTAAGCGAAAGTCAGCGTCCTTTGTATTAATGTACTATATTCGTCGTTACAGGTTTCTTCGAAGCTTTTAATGGTGCTGTTTTAATATGTATATATAAATATGAATAAATAAAAAAAAAACGTCCCACGCACGAACATTCCATGATGATGGATATATGACGATCAAATGACCCCGAAAAAGTAACTGGATCGGTTACTTAAAAAATATATTATAGAACTTACACAAAGTTCAGGTGATAATTAATTTAATGCGATAGAGTCACTCTGTACCCAACTTGGTTACGCCACGAAAATGTGCCAGCTCGATCACACACTCGCAGAATACAGGCGTGAAGGATTTCGTTGTTGTATTTCATTCAGTAAGCGAGAGTTCCGGTGGCCCACCGCTCCTCTCCATCAGACATCCTATTTTTACCCAAAAGGCCGGCAACGAATTGGTGACTGCTTGGGGTTGAGAACGTTCATGGAAGGCGACCGACTACTTTCGGTGATCGGCATAAGATCGTTTGTCCCTTAGAAATTATATAAAATATAATATATATGCATGATTTATGTTAATAAATTATAAATAATTTGACTATAAAGTAAATTTAAAGTCATCTAAAATATTTACGTTCCTCTTTACGGAATATTTTAATATCTCCTTTGCGAAGTTCTTGAGATTTAGTACAATCGGTCCGCTTTTTTCTCAAACGACGACGACGGCGCGCGAACGGAATGTGAATGGTATCGAAGGTCACTTGTAACGAACCCGGTATAAGTGCTTCTAGAAGAACAGAAGTTCATCTTTTTAGCCCATCAGTAGTAACATAGTTGCGTAAGGTTAAAATAAGTCATTTTCATTTTAGTAACTAGCGGTTACCCGCAAGCTTAGCTTAAATATTTTTTTTTTATAATTCAAATGTTTCCGGGGTTGGTTCGCGTGCACATATAGAATGAATTTTTTCATCTTCGTATAAGCCGATTTCGCTGTCAATACTGATCAAGCTCATGGTCCTGTTCTGGATGTAGGATTTGGTTCTACAGTTGGGTTCAGGTCTACAGATCTCCTGTCTGAGAAGCATCGACAGCCTGTTGAGGAGTATCAGCTAAGGCAGTGTGAAAATAATTGGAATTATTGATTTTTAACTCGAAATACGAGTAGGTAATAGCAGAGATGAATACAAGCAGAGAAAAAATATGGAAACAAAATGATGAAATTAGATGCGTAGATATAAATTGAGAATGCCATGCATAAAATAGCCATAGAGAGAATTGGTTTGAGGTTACATCGGGCGTGAATGTCTTCAACAATGGCGATTATTTATACATTTTTGCTCTATTGTCAAAATACAAAATTCATGTTGTAATGTCTTTACTTTGAATGTAAAGAGACTAAAAGGCATGAGTCGGTCTAGTGTGGTGAGTGTTTTCATATAAATTTAATATGAATGGTTAAAGAGTATGAAATATAGCAGAATAAACAGTTTTCAGATCATAGTTTTTAATTATTATTATTTATTATGATATTATCATATCATTAAAAAAAATGAATTACTTAAGAACCTCAATTCTGATAAGTTTCTTTCAATATACTCGTCACTTCATTATCTTCGTACTTCATTTTAATTTTTTTTTCTCAGTGATACCTTTGAAATTGAACCTGGGGCAAGACATTTCTAAGTGCTTTATTTAAAAAAAATATCACGATAAGTTAGCGAAGTATAACAAATTTATTTTTTATTTTCGTTTCAGAGAGCTTTCACTGAACGCCTTAAATGTTAACTTCATGCATTTTATTAAACTTTTATTTACCAAATTGCCCTTTTTCCAAAAATTCCACTTCTGTTAGCGTAACTGATTGCTATCAACATGACGATTGGAATTGCCTAAGTCGACTTATCTTCGAGCAAAACGCTTGCGATAAATGAACGGATTGAGTTGCTCCAATAAGTGTAATAGGCCGCGCAAGTGGATACTGAAAATGAGGTCTTGAGCGATCAATGCTCAGTATAACGGCGAAATTACTAAACTTAAGATTAAAGAAACTTCATTTAAAAAAAATACAAGTAATTCCTATAGTTAGATATGAAAATTTATATCTTTTTTAATAATTAATTCCCGGCGTTCGTTGAAAGTCAGAATCGCAAGATGGAAAGATATAGAGAGACCAAGAATAAAGAGTTAAATCACGTTCGCAAATGACCAAGACAACTTTCAAGAGTGATAGGAATCGCATCAATGGTATAAGCAAAGAAGAAGCTTAGAAAAAGAAGACCGGCTCAGTACTTTGGCGAGGCAGGTCGCGCCGACCACCACAATCGACGTTTTCAACTTCCTTTTGGATCTGGTAAAATGGAGGTGGATGATATGAGAAATATAAATAGCGTTAACATAAAGAACCCAATACATTTTACGTCTTCATCTGACCTTATATTATTATTTCATAAATACTTGGTGAATCCACGAAAACCTAATCCTAATTAGTCCCAACTAATATTATAAATGAGAAAATAAGTTTGTTTTTTTGTTGCGCTTCCACATTGTAACCATTCCATCGATCAATATGAAATTTTGCATACACATTGTCATGGATACAGATAATGACATGGAGTACACTTGATGCAGAAAAAATATTGCTTTTTTTATCAATTCCATATTTTTTTCAACCTAATCAATATTATATAAAGCTAAAATGAACGGTATGAAATAATTTCATGATGCAAAACTTGCCTTGATAGCTGAAAAAATGAGAAGCATGCTTGATAGCATGATCGGTCGATATAAAAAACGAAAGAATTCAGTTAATTTTCATGCGGGCGGAGCCACGGACGAAAGCTGGTATGTAATAAAAAAAGTGCGGTAGTAGCTTTGAGTCTAGCTATCTCAATTCTGTTATTTATATCCATTCAATGAATTCAATCAAATCAATTCATCCTGTTATTTAGATCAAAGATTTGATTCTGAAATGTTGATTACTCTGAAGTAGTAAGTTCCTATATAAGTACATTCGGCAATGTGAGACTAGCTATTACATCCGGCACGCGTGCGACATCTGTGATCGCTTAAATATCTTATGATTAGCTTTCGCAGAAACACGCGGCCCGCGTAGTGCGGCGTCGCATGCAGCACACGCTATTTTAGCATGCGGAGCTCGCGCGCCGGCGCCGATTTACGGCTCAGCTGGGAAATTAGTCCGCGCCGCGACAATGCACGCCTGTTTGCCTGTTAAAATTGTGCAATACAATTTTATTGCAGGCGGCTTTTTCAAATTACGATGCCATTTGTCCGGTGTCATGAAAAATAAAAGAGAGGAGGTATACGAAAAATTAAGCTTTATATCATGGAAAATACGACGTAAGAATAATAATGGATTCATAGTGACACGTCTTAAGGAGTTGCTTGTGTTCGTGCGTTGATGAAGAGGTTGAGGCACGACAAGGGCGGGAGTCGAGGCGCACGATCGCTACCGTATATTTACTAATATCAATTTTTGAATTTTTTCCATCACAAGGAACGCTAAGAAATTGATCCCGGTTAACGTCATAATAGTAGTTAAGCTTAATTAGATATCTGGAGGAGTTTGAGCATACTTAACAGTAAGATTGGTTAGTTACCTTACACCCATTCCTCAACAGATCTGTATTGGCCTTGTGTGGTGGAATATGGTCTACAAGGCCTCACAGCTGAGGTAAAGCCTTGTGTTCTGCAGTGAGAAACCTAGAGGCCAGTAGCAAGATAGGAAAGTTAATTTTAAACGTGCTGCATCTTCGTACAAATTAAATCCAGAAACTTTTGTAAGCGATAGACGTCATCGAGTACCACTCTTTTGCCTGTCATAAGTTGAGGTAGAGTATATTGTATCTCAGCCTAAATCAAAATTTAGAGTCGTATCTAATTAATAATATTTTGTTTAACAAAAATCAGCCTGATTTAGCTTATAGTTTCTTAAAAAATTTCGAGTTAATATATAATTCAATTCAATAATACCGTAACGTCATCATAATGCGATTCGTATATAATTAAAAATGATTAATGAAAATTATTGTTTCTAATTACATATGAATTTAAAATCATAAAAACATATTAATTCTTATTGTAGCGATTGGTACTATAGAAGCTTTTTAATCCATAACAATACCAAATAAAGTATTGAAAATTCTACAGCTTGATTGTAATCGAATGTCTTCTTTAGGTAATATGTAAAATTGTTTAAAATAAATACGCCAATCGTCAATCGATTTTTCATTTTACTTCTATGCGTACACGCTCTGCGAATCCTACAACATTGAGGCTTGATACTGTACTTAAAATATTTTGCTATGTCTGTGCGAATTCTTATTATTATTATAAGCTCGTGCATATTTCCAAGAAAGGTAGGCAGAAACTACAGATTTCCACATAATTTCCTTGCTTCACTGACATCCATCAACCGTTTCAATAAGCTCGTTGGTTTCGGGTACTTAAATTACATACGATGTGAATTAGTCTGTATTTATATAAATGAACCACCATTTCCTATACTTTTCTTGTGACAATTCTTGCTTAAAGTAAAAGCCAAGGGGTCAAGTGGTGTCGGCAACAAAGAACGTCACCGGACGCACCACCCACGATCCATTCGGTACCAGCGCAGGGAGAACTCAGTTCTTACGTAAATAAATAAACTATATAAGCGAAATATACAGTCTATTTTGGTTTGTCGTAACGAGCTTGCAGCTAGTTTATTTGGTTAAAATAAAAATGTTCATAAAAGGCATCTACAATTTGGTATCTTAGCAATTATAAAAATTCCAACCAACATGTAAAAAAAAACATGTAAAACATACTTTCACAACACGTAGCGTGTGAGAATGCTCTACTTTCAATATGTGGGTATACTTAAGTTCGCTATATAAAATTGTTCTTATACTTTAAACTAGACGTTAAATCCACTTTATTATTAATGTTTAAATAACTAGAGACATTAAATTATAAGAATATTTTATTTTCTAATTGATTTACATAACAAAAATTGTAATTGAAAAATATGTGTACCGCCGCCCGTTGGTCTGAGCGTCGGTGGATCTTCACGATTTAGAGAAATATAAACAATGTAGTAAGATAAATTGTATTAGTTTTCGTATATACTACGGAGGATCCCTATTGATATTTTTTTTAATAGTTTAATAGTTATTAATGAAAGTCGAACAAGTTCTCTAGTTTTCTCTTGTAAAAATTGTTGTCACTTTTTTCATCTCTTTCATACGACATGTATATGCGTATACTTCTTTCTCTTTTTTTCTTGTTTCGCATCGACTGTTTTTTTTTATCAATTCTTTACACCTCCAGGTGTCGCCACTACAAGAAAAATAAAAAAAATAACTGTACTAAATAAACCAGTTAAATTGCATTAAACAAAATATTAAAAAAAATGAGAAAATTAAAAATAAATAACTTAAATTTTTTTTCCAAAATTTTGGGGTTAGGTTGTGTCTATTTTTTAAAATATTATTGTAAGTATATTTTCAATAACATTTTTGTTATAATTATTTTGGCAAAGTTGTTCTAAAAAAGGAGATTATGAACATTTGCGAAAAGATGCATGATCGATTCCATCCTGTATAGGCTTTTCGCAAAATTTCTATTTCTATTGGGACTGCCTGGTTGTGACGCAAGAAATGCAAGTGCAATCCTCCCTATGCATTATTGAATGTTCAATAAAGTCAATTGTGTATTGTAATGTTAATTTTATCATTTAAATAAACAGTGTGGAAAAGATAGCGAAAAAACTGGCAACATATGCCACCAATTGAACGTTCTTCTAATGCTCTATTCTTAGAGGAGACTACACTCCGCACTGGGACATCATTTCGGATATATAACGTACCCACTAAAAATATTAGCTTTTGAGTACAACTCCAAGTAAAAATTAGCAAAATTTGTAAATTTCGAAAATCATCAGTTTTTACTAAGCCCGACCTAGATAAAAAAAACAAAACGCAATATGAACACAAATAAATGCGACATCCCGGCAATAACTAAAACCATCATGCTTAACGGACAGCCGAAATTTACATGGACTACGAACGAGTCGAGCGGCGATAGCTAGATAGGTTAAGTGCGTAATCACTTGCCGGGGAACTGTAGTCGCCATGAAATGGCCAAATTAATCCGTGAAGGGTTAAAGGGGGCAGTGAGGTTAACTAGAGGGATAGAGGAACGGAGGGGTGTAATTGTAGGTGCGTGTCGTTATCACCTCCCCGCGCCCCGCCGCGGCCGCGTACCCGCCCCCTCATTACAGTTTAATGGCTCCCGTTTAGTGTTATTATTTAGTTTTACCTGGCGATTAAACTTGTGCCCGGCGCAGTGCGCGGTCGTGTGACAACTATGATTGTGAGCGAATGTTGGCCGGAAAGTTTCGTACATTCGGGTAATTCTACCCGGGGAACGCAGCTGTTTTGGTCCTTTATGTTTTGTTTCTGTATAGAAACTGAATATTAATTTTTGTAATATTCGCGGATAAGTCCAATAAGTTTTTAATTAAGGCAATAATAGATGTTTAGAGATAAACATTGGGTTAAAGTAGAACTTATGTTTGGAATGTAAATATTAACATGAATGAAACGGTTGAACAGCATTTGAATGACGGCTAGCCATAATTTGTTAGATGACACTAATATACACATTACGAGTGATAGAAAAAGTAATTGAATTGTTAATATCCCTATGACGTTTGTTTTAATATAACACGGAAAATACCTCAATACATTTTTTAAATCTATCACTCTTTCGTAAGGGAGTTCACTGTCAAGGAAAACGACTAAGGAATTTGAGAGTAGCTTCAAATTTCATTATATGAAATCACAATCCAATATGAAAGTACTACTCGTCAGAACAATACGGTAAGGAACAGATATGATCATATAATGCATACCCTGTTCTCCATATATTCAGAAATATTATAATACCCTTTTTTACCAAGTATATTTCTATAATGATCTAAAGGAACTTTATTGAACATGCGCACGCAGGGCTCCTTAAATAAATTTATGAATTTACGTAGTTGATCGAAAAGTAAACACAGTTCATTATTTCTAGTAGTTATTGAATTTATGTCAGTCACTACTTATCTCAACCATTCCTCTGTTTTTTTGGAACATACATATGTAATTAACTTACGAGAATTGAGATTCCAGTTGCCCTAAAAATTTTAAGAGGTGGTCGAGGTTGTAGCTTATAAGTCTCTGGAACGTAGTTTGAAAACTTTAAGTCGCTCGAATGTAGCTTGAAAACTTTATAAATATTTGCAACCTGTTATCAGAGTAAGATGGGATATATTTAGATGTGCAATAAAATTATTATCCTTGTGACTACAGAGCGAGCAGAGCTAACTGTTTTCACTAACTTACTGATATTAGGACTGTAATGAAGCACCTTATCTAAAATGATGCCCACATCGAGCATCACATTATCATCGATCAGCTCTAATTCCTAATTTCTTATAAAAACGACACCCGATTCATGTTTTATATCGTTACGTTTCTTCCTATTTAGGACTTGATTATATGCGGTAAACCATTTTTCAACTTTGTAGATAACAATTTTGACATCGTTATAGGTGACTTGTTGTCTTTTGACTTCGAAGAACAATGAGGTATGATAATACGATTTAATGCGAAAGTCATAATACATCTTTAAACAGGTTCAGGCAAGTGACTGATATAAATGAAAAACAGTATTAGTAAACGGAAATTGACACCGACCCTGAACTTTGCTATCAGTCGAACCAATCACGATTTTTGAAGACCGTGTGTCCAGTCCGTAAGTCCGTGGTGACGTAGTTTCGCAATATCAGAATTTCGTCATTTACACGATGAGATGTCTTCGAGAGATCGCATCAATTCCAAACGCGTCCCGCGAATGTTGTCAGCGAAATAAAAATTTGTAAACGAAGTTCAACGTCAGCATAAACAGCTGGTTACAGGTGGTACGAGACCATGCATCGTAAAAATTTAAGGGTCCGTGGGCCAAGGTCCGGCGGTGGACGTTCAACTGTTGAAACGAAGGAAATAAGGTCTCGTGTGTTTTGTACGCAGAAACGCAAAAGGGATCGTCCAAAAATAAATGGACATATATCAATTATGGTCTGGCGGTATAGGGGGTCGTCCATCACAAGTATTGGCCACCAATCTGCCTGAACCATGTTGCGATCATGAGTCGCATCCGCACTCACCATGGAGAGTAGCCATGAAATTTTCCGCCAGCACTCAACGTTCTCGAAACTGACATTACGAGCTAAGGAAAAAAAATTATAGATCAATAGCGTCTTTAAAACAAGCGTGCGCTAACGTAAAAGAGGTACGATATACTATTATAGATAAGTAAATTACATATTTTTTAAATTACTTATTGAATGGCTGAATCACAACAAGCCTTGCATTGGCTGTTTTTGTAGATAAAATCGATCAAATGTGTGTTGGGCGCGCATAGAGAGGGTTTACAAATGTGTTTCTCTACACAAAGTAAATAATGTTTCTTTATACAAAGTAAAGAAAATGTGTTTGTCTCCTTCTAGTTAAGCTTCTTTTATAAGCATCTTTCTAAATAAGTTTCTGGAAGTTAAAATATTTCTTATTTCTTCGAAATACAAATAAAGTCAATACGTTTGGAATGAGGGCAATGCCAGCCAATTCTGATGACGTGGTTTAATTTTCGGCCAAAATTAAAATGAAAAAAAAAATGCTTTTATGCTGTGCATTACCTCAAATGAAAGGCCTCGTTATGAGTACATATACACATTTAATTTATAAAAGACATAATTTAAATAATTATATAAAAGATATGTAAAAAGGGGATTCTCCTTACCTCCAAAACTACTATCACTGATTAAAATTAAGTCATACAATCAAGATTAGTTTTTTATGGTGTAAGTCTTTGATTGAGTCATTTACAACAGTATGCATAGATATAAAATCGCAATAATTTTCGTCTAGTGCACTCGAAAAAAAATGGTTTTGACACATTACGGAGAGACATGAGATTACTATCGTGTCTGTCTGTCCATCTGTTACAACTTATTTTATAAGATCAGTCATAGAATTGAATCTCCTATCTTTTGAACAGAAATAGGTTTCTGTTTTTTCGTCGTGCCCATGGAATCCTAAAAAACATTGAAATCCACATATTCGTTTGTGTCAATTTTTAAAATTTCTCAATGTCTTCAATTGACAGCAAATATGCAAGTTAGGTCCCCTGATAATTATTCAAATTCACGTTAATACACGATATCTGCATAAAACTATAGTCAACTGCTATTTTTTGGTAACAGCAAAATATATGGCGAACTACTTTCTAAACATTTAGAAAGTATAACTTCGAGCATAATCTATAAATGTGAATTCAATAGAACGAGTGGTATTCAAGTTTATAAGCGACATAAATGCCATTTGGTATATCAATACTTTTGGTCAATTCCTCATAAGATTTTGAGTTCAAAATAATTCATTATATCGACTATCGCTTTTTCAAAGGATTAATCATAACGCGCTTACAGGAATGTACTTTCTTTTAATTTAGTCAAGCTCCTTAACGCGGTTTGCAGTTGGAGTTGACTGGTAGAAATCGTAACATAACGAAAAAGCGTTACGCCCTCTCCATTTGACTTTCTCTCACTCATTAAATTTTATATTTAGTTTACAAGTCACTATTTATGTCTAATATTTAATAAATGAATATTTTTCATTTAATATGAAATAAAACTCTTTGATTTTGTTTCTTAGTTTGCATTATTTATATTAATAAATTGTTCGTTCCTGGCAGGCGTCCCGTGCCCCCACATTTAGTTTTTTATTAGTGCATGAAAATTTAACGGCATCTGTGGCCTGACAAGCGATAGATTTCCTCCAGCATGAAAGGTCTGCGGTTCGATTCTCTATTAGACTATGCTTTTAACAAAACCTTCGTTTTTGTTGTTAAGCACATAAGCGTATGGTATAATAAGAATTTATATTTGTACGGGTTTATATTCTGTGAAATTGGCAAATTTCTTTGTTTACTTTCTATTAAGAGATTGAAAAAAAATTTCAAGAATTGTCGTTTTAATATGGGGTAAATACTTTATATCCGTGAACTTTGTACAGACGTCCTCAACATTTAGTGGTATCGTCTATTTTTATAATGTTACAATTGAAGTTATTTTTCAAAATAAAACCCGTTAAAACGGTATAATAATTTTTTAAGGCAAATTTAAGTTGTACAATGAAAAATTCAGTACTTAAATGTAGAAATAATTTTATTAACAAAAAAGTTTTTTGTTATTACGAAAACATCTCTTAACCGATAAAAAACAAATTAACGCATCTATTTCAACCGTACCTTGATAATTAAATTAAAATATTTGTCCAGGAACGTTTGTTGCCGAGGAAAGGATGGATATTCGGGAGGGCAAGGAGGGGATGGATGTCTGAGGGTCGCGGGGCAAGTCTGAGGAGGGACCGGAGAGGGGGATGTTTATTTCTTATTTGTGCTGTTTGCATCTCTGCTCGCCGCCGCAAACATTTACCGAGACCACAATCAAACAGGTAATGAGGTA
>BGZK01002215.1:0-71966 GCA_005406025.1 Eumeta japonica | reverse complement strand
GAAAATTCCGGGTTCGAATCTTTATCATGCGCGAATTAACAAATTATTCTTAACTTAAGCTAAATTAAACCATATGTTCTCCACTTTAAAGAGCATGTCAAGTCGTTTCTTCCATACGTTATTATCGCTTTGATGGCGTCGGTTGTTATCGTTCCAGCCTGCACTAAGCTAACATGGATGATCTAAGATGTTAGATCAGAGTGATGCGCTTGTGTTGAAGGTACATCTCAACAGCGAGGTGATTATCAGACCCATCTCAACAACACCGCATTTTTTGTTGTACTTTGGAAAAACCGTCCAATGACGTCTAGCTGGACGAAATATAACCTGTAAATTATTTTGAGCCCGCCATTAATTTTACGAGATGTGGTCTAAAAAGCATTTGACGTACATATTTCTTTTCATTATTTCTTACTCGTCAGATCAGTTGGGAACGCCTTTTTTTTTCATCCCGACAAGATTTTTAGAAAATTAAAAGAATTAAGTCATAAAACACGACGAACGGACGGACGGTGACAGACACACCGAAATGCAAAGGTTCCCAGTTGGTTAATAAACATAAGCTTCGACGGTGGTTAAGCAAATAAAAATGTCAAGTATATAAGTAACTTGACCAGCACTCAGAATAAGGACAGTTACGCAGAAAACTCTGGACGACTCCCAGATTTTATCGCCTTAAATTTCAATTTGGCCTCTCGAGATGAAGGAAGTTATTTGATTCCAAGGGAAAAAAATTTCCCCTCTAACTTAATAAAGTTGGTCGAGTAGGATTAATAATGGCATAAACATTTCCTTCATTTATTGGGTGATAAGAATTAGGAATTCTGAATATAGATTTCATGAATTATTACCATTTAATGTCAACCGCGCCCGGAGTTACCCAGCATGGTTTAAGCACGTATGCAATCTGTAAGTTTTTAACTCTTTCTTCTCTTTTTATTAACATTTTCGTTTGTCTGTCGACTCAATGATAACTTACAGACAATAATTATGTAAATTACGTTATGCAAACGTTTTTTTTAATCGGGTGTCATTTATTTTTCCTCGTAAATACTTTTTGTCATAAGTACTGACATTCTCTAAGTTCAAAGTTATAAGACCTTATTTTGCACTTCATTTATTACACAGAAAATAATATTTAAAATTAATAATTGACTTACACGAAAAATTTGTAATGTTATAAACATTTTTGCATAGAGATTGCAAATAGCCTTTTGTAGTAATCTTGTAGGTACACTTTTTTTATTTTTTCAAAACGCAATTATGACTTAATTTCGTTTATGATTCTTATAAACACATAATATTTACTTCAAAAATGCAAATACAATTTTCATTTAATTTAGAGGATTTTTTTGTAAACCGGCATAATTTAATTCGGAACTTATATTGTTTTTATCCAGCATATTCTATATCAACAAGAACCTTAAACCGTAATGACACTCAATTTTCAAGTGCCGTAAATTACTGGCCGGTAATACGATTTTTTTGGTTGACCTAAGAGCGGACGGTCGGAAAAAAACTAAAACTCACGCTCGGCGCCGCGCGCGTGCTACTCGGTTTGAACTTGTTTGCTCTGAATATATTATGTGACAATCTCATTGTACATGTTCATATGAATTACTGATATCGTCTAGATATCCGGTACCTTCTGAGAATAGAACAATCTATGTGCAAAATAATAAATTTTTGTTTGCCTAAGAATTTAATTAACGTAAAAAGAACGGAGAAGATATTTAGACCTTGATTAAAACCTCCTCTGTACAGTCGAGTTCTCAAACACACACCTACATGTTTATGTAAATTAGGAAGATCAAAATCAATAAAAATGTAGGACATTTAACGTTTTTTTTTAAGCGTTTTATACCTTTCGTAGGTTTCGTATAACTACAATCGGCGGTAGTGGGACGGAGGAGGACGAGGCAGCACCATCGTATTATCACTTCGATACGAATCGTCTTCACGTGTCCATTCATATAAGTACATTAAGATTACAGTTCATTTGCATTTCATCATTTCCTACATACGTTTAGAGAAAGTATAGTAGATGAATAGGAGCTAGACCCCAACAATAGGTCACCATACCTGTCAAATCGTAACTTCGATGTATTTTACAATGCTACTTTTACGGTATTCACCGAGAAATATTTCCGCTAAGGTAATATTTTTTCCACAATATCTCCATAGATATGATGCCATATATTTTATTTTTTAAAATTGACCCTTGACGCTGTCATTTATCAAATTTTCGGTAATAAATACTACAATGTAGTCAAGTAGTTGAGATGGATAAATTATGTATGATCGGATGTCAGACTTGGACATGATTGCACATTAGTCTGTATTTATAATATACGTATGTACATTGAATTAGTATTTTCGTATTTACATGCGTATTGAGGCTTGATATCATTAAAATTCACAATATGAGGGTACACAAAAGAAGATTCTTCATTCAAAGCAAATAGGGAAAATATTACGAGGTTGTACCTGAAACTTTCGAGAACTAACGAAATACGTTTTCGAGGCGAAGCGAAAATTTCTCAACTCGGCCCAAATAGTTTTGTTTGTTTAAGCACGTAATGTATTCGATGTGGACGAAATACGGCTAATAGCTCAATAATTACATAGGGCCTTATTTTAGTAAATTTCACTTTAGCAATAGTTTGAGTTCAAATTTAATTCATATAGTTCAAACGTGATTCCATAATTTTTACACAGAAATCAACGCTCAAATTTTGCGATTTTCGAAATGAAGATACATTTTAAAAATAAATATTACTATGCTTAGTATTAGAAATGTAATTGATGAGCATTTTATCAAAATTTCGGATGTGTTTTGTGAATAGAAAACCTGCATTATCTATATCATATTATAATACTCGTAAGTAAAAAGAAAGATATTATAATGATTTTTTTTATAAGAGACGATATTATATGCATAATGTATAAATTATATCGATACTGGAAATTTATTCCACGTCCTGCCATGGGGATTGAACCAGTGGAGGATATTTATCTTAGGATGTACTAGCTTCTACCCGTGACTTCACCTGAATGGTATATAGAATAAGATTAATAATGTCCAGTTGTACTTGATGGAATTAGAGAAACGTGGCTTAGATTGTAAATTAGAGTCCATGCAAACTACCAAATGTTAAGATTGCAACAAAATCAGTTTTGAGGTCTAGCGTGATGCTCATGCAGATAGACATGAATTTCAAAAACCTATCTTTGAGTTCAGAACTCTATAAATAATTGATCACAATTAGTTTCCACATACAGAGTTCTGTTATAGTTTTATCTAGAATATAAGTTCACGACGAGACGCGCACTTGACACTCGTTTTACTATGTGTAAATTTAGGCTTAGGTACTTACTACTTATGAGAGAAACATACCTTAAAATCGCATGGTTTTGAGTGTGAGCAAATTAGGTAATTCCAATTTGTCTTTTCAGGTGCTTAATTATATAACTTTTTCTAATTTCAATAAAGTGATTCTCCATGTATTTTCATTCGTATTGAGAGGCTTTAGAAGAAATAGCAAAATAAAAGTGAAATAATAAAATTATGACAAACTATAGAAAAAATAGAACATAAATAAATCATAGTAAGGAACACGTTATTAATTTTTATTGAATATTAAAAAAAACAATTCACCGATGTGTGTTTTCCTTTACTGATGACAAATAGTATGATAATGACCCCTTAGTGTTTTCTCCTAATCAAGCTTAGAGGCACTCAACATGCAATAGAAAGAGCAACGTTTGGAGTTTCTCTACACGATAGAATCTCAAACGAAGTAGCCCGCGGAAGAATCAAAGTGTCTCATATACTTTGGTCATAGCTCGAAGAATCAGCAATTTGAAATGGCAATGGGGAGGCTACATTGATCGTAGAATTGACGAACGTAGTTATATATTTAAAACGGTTAATTATATATCAATCCTGAAAAAGACTGATATGAATATTATTAATATATTAACACACGAGATGTGAGACAGTTCAACGGATCTTGTTTTATTCGATGCACCGTGAATCGACTAGTTTCATTTTATTCTATTTTGAAATGAAACAAAATAAAAGGAGACAGGCAAAGGCGTCAGCCATCTAGCCGGATGTGATTTGCATTTGCAAATAAAAATCCATTGAATTGAATATACATAAAATGTATTGAGGAACTCACTTTTAATAAATTTCCAATCAATCAACGAAGAGTTTTATTTGCCGAACGATTATCGTATCAAAGCCCATACAATTTATCCCATTGCTTTTCATACAGGTAAATAAATAAGATGGCGTATTATATGCAGCAAGTACTCGAGATACGGGTTAACAGTTTGTTTCTATTTGTATTGGTAATTTTATTGACAACGTGACGAAAATAATCAAATAAGTAACTTTCCATCAAAAATATGACAACTTTTATATTTTATGTATTATCGGTGATGATATAAAAACATATAGTAAATACGCTGCCAATGCAGTTTCTATCACAGTCCTTTGTGTAGTGGAAGCGGGGTAACATAACGATAAAATTAACAAAGATAATTTTTGCTGTTCGACCGCAACTTGGTGACCAGAGACGATTACAACCTGCTAACTGCGTATCCACATCCGTATCTTATTTATACGTATTCATTCCTTAAGTAGATATTTCAAAACATACTTATACTTCTTCTTGTCGTAATGTATTCGTAATGTATTTCATCATTTAAGCATTTTTATTTAATTTTTCTCTTTTTCAGTCTTCCTTTTATTTTATTCGATTACAACATTCACATTATACCTATTTCGACTAATTTCTTTACTAAACTTGACTATTTCATAAACAAGTTCTCATTTTTTCTTTTCTTCTTCTCTTTCTCCTTCAGGTTTACGTTCATTGCCTTGATGATTTTGTTCCATTTTCCGTTTGTTTTTTTTAAAGAATATTAGTGTTATTGCTTCGTACATTCTATGTACAAAGTCAAATCGTATAACATACATTTTATCATATATTTTACACTTTGGTGTACAAATTAATTGGTCAGTCAATATATGTTTACAATTATATTTTGTGCATTATGTATTTTGTATAAGTATTCTAGATTTTTTTCAGTTTAAATGTGCGTATATGCTGTCCCTTTTAGAACCACAATTTTCATTTACTTGCTGTGAATGCTGCATTTCGATAAAATTAATACACATCTTTTGGGTATTTTAAATAAACACGCAAAAGATGTGTATTAAATTTTCTAAAAGAATTTTTTGAAATTAGTTCTTTTATTGGTTATTTTTTAATAATTTTGCAGACATATTCCATTCAAACAGCTCTTAAAATGTCATCATTCTTCGTCTACGTGGGTGTGCACGCTGAATAAGACCCTTTTTTCTAATCTAATAAACCTGCGTGCCACCTCGACCGCCGGACAGCGTTTTTAAATGAGTCGCGCTTTTATTTTATTATTTTATGTTTATCACTGTGTCGCGGTCACAATTCATTATATTAATATTGACATTTTGGTAATTATTTCAATTTAAGGCGATACTTCGATGAGGACAAGGGAGTGTCCCGCATGTTAACGTCACCAATGACGGGTGCCTGACTGATGAATATGATCGATGAAGAATGACCAAAGAGTGAGACTAATAATATTAGCACATACAAAGAATTAATACCCGTAGGACGCGTAGACTTAAAAGATGAAAGCGCGAGACCAATTAAAATCGTACAAAATAAAATGAGATAAAATACAAAAACAATTGTTTTATTAGCTTATCGAAAATAGTTAGTGTCATTATCCTCAAAAAAAAGTATAGAGAAATAGTTAACCGATTTGGAATAACAGCTAAAAATATAAATTATTAAGGTTTTATTTTTAAATGCAATTCTTTTGAGAAAATTATTTCCATTCATGTATTTCTTTTGCAGTACAGTACAGTAAATTGTTAAAAAAACGTATACTTAAAAATTAAATTCGTAACTCATGTATTTAACGAGAACGAAGGAAAAAATCAAAACTCTCGTTTCTAAAACATAGTAAACTTAACTAAACGAGATCAGATAAGATGGTTCATCTAAGTGTAATAACGCTGGATGGAGCAATCAGATACTTAGTATTATTGAGTTCTCATCCGCCCAAAAGACAAGTTTCATTTTTACAATCACAGCGTAACTACCGATGTTAGAATATATCGAAATTTTTATGCAAACCCTATATAGGGCACATTTTTTTGTGGAACGATATATACCTTATCGCACGTTACATTCCAGACACTTAGCGAATGGGAGCTGTGCCGCAACAAAGTGTCAAACGCAACACCTTCTCTATAGTTAGCATTTTAAAAGCTTCTTCGTTAACAGCCTTCGTACTTCGCAAACGTCCACACCACGTCGAATACGGCGGCCGCTGCGACCGTCCACGTCAAGTGGCGTCGGGCGCGGTCAATACTTGGGTGGGTGACCGCCTGGGAACACCGCGTGATGTCTTTACGTTGCTTGCTTATTTTTATTATTAATAAAGATTTGATTTCATTGAACTTTCTGTTTAATAAATAATACGTAACGGAGAAAACCTCGTACCGTCCGTGTGTCCCCGCGACACCTATCGTTTAGTTTTATATATATATATGGGAGAATGATTTCATTTCAAAAGAATCCTTTTCGTAGGCTAATAATATAAACAATGAATTAAGCAATAAAACACAAATTATCTTCAAGCGATAGGTGTTGCATTTGATAGATATATCTTGTACATACCTAATTTTATGTTTCTTTCTTCCACTGCACTATACGGAAAATAAACCAATAACTAAGAAAGAACAATAGATTAAACGTGCGCTTTAAATAATATGTAATTAAGAATGTAGCAACCTGTGAAGATTTTAATTAAACCATTAATGAGAACTGTAAGAAAGCCTAGTGAATATTAAGATTTGAAGGTTGATTTAGCTTAGAAATCTGTAGTACAAAGCTGAAACAAAAGTTAAAGCAATTTTTTAGGGAACAATAAAAATGGTCTAATTTCAGGCTTTATATTTAAAAAGCGATACTAAAACTATATAGTATATACAGTGGGGCTCACATAATGATATATATCAAATAAAATATTTAAAAAGGAACACTGACGATTTTTTGTGTATCTGTAGTTACGTATAATAAAATAATACGTTAAACTTTAAAGAAGAACTAAGGTTCCTAACTGATACTTAAATAAAGCATTTTAGTCCCAATATAAAAATTCATATTATCATATCATAGCAATTTCCTGTTTCTTAGGTACAAGACGCTCAAGTATGCAGGAACTTTTATAAGAGGAATTGAAAAAAATGTCGAACACATCCCCAAGCAGGGATAGCAGTTAGAACTTTGTAGTTTCTAGCTCAATAATTTTTGAAAAACTGTAGGAAAAAGAATTTTCTGAATTTCCTTGGATTATTTGAAAATTTCATGTTATATATTTACAGGGACATTTAATTTCAATATAAATTATTCAATATAGACCGCAATGAAAATGCTGCATTTTTTTTATAATTAATCATAAAAGAAAATATGATGTCTCGTTCGAAAAAAAGCTTTTTATATGTGTAATCGCCTGTAACGCAAGACGCCAAATATGTAATGGGATTTAGTTATTACCGACTAACATTTATGCGATAAATTTATTATTTCCCTACATTGTTCATTCGATCTCTCAGTGTGTTTATATTGCCTAGACTTACTTCATATAGAATAGTTTAAAAAAAAACTCGTCAAGTTACACTTTTCCGTCTAATCACACTCGCGTTAACTTCTCGTCAACTTTCGCTCCCGTGGCAGTACCGTCACTCCCGAGAGTCCCGCGGCGACTGCTCTCGTATCCCGAAATTCTCCTGGATACCGCCGGGATAGCGGACCCCCCTCCCTCGAAACCGATGGGACTGCAACCTTGCCCGCCCACTCCGCTAAACTGCTGGTAATTGACTTACCTACTATGATTTTGCAAAGGGAATAAAGTTCTCGGTAAATAGAATATTTTACGCCGATGCCGGAAATGGAACATTATACTATAGAGAGCAAGTAACTTAGAAGCATTATCTACGTATCGGAAAGCACGGCATATATCTTTCCATATATATATATTTATTGATGTTCGAGACTATTTATAGTCCTTTGTTTTTTCTATAAAGTGAATTAAAATTTTGAAAGCTCATGATATTCGACATAACAAGTACCTTATAATTTCAAGACTTAGGGACCATACCGATATGACGTAGTTTTCACTAAGGATCGAAAATCTCTAGGATCGTAGGTAATGACGAAAATAATTAATTTCATTAATTATTTTCATGAAAGTCCACTTTTCTTCTTCTTCAAATTTGAACACGACCACAAAATTCTTCTGGGCTAAATATTTAGCCAAGAAAAATTTTTTTTTAAATTTTTGTGGGCTGACCATGTATATAAATACGACTTACAGTATTGCGACTAAATAAGAATGGGTAAATTTATCTCTCACTAATTGACCCGAAAGACGCTGTCTTGTCCATATTTCTGTCTGGAAGGTGCTTCATACAAAAAAAAAATCTAAATTTCAGCGAAGTTGGTCGAATTATAATGATTATTACATTATCAAGAAGCTTCAAACCCTCCATATTTTTTATTTTAAATAGCTACCGCCCGCTGCCCTTCGCCCTTGTAAACATACAACAATTTCCTAGATCTTTTGTATCGACTGACGACAATCATGATTTCGATACCGTTCCTCGTCCTTGATTTCGTTTCAATATAATCCCGATTCCTGTTTTACTCCCGATCTTGATTCCGGTTCCAACTTTGATTCAATTCCGATAAATCAGCCTATTTTAAGAGGTTTTTTTTTTACTCAAAAATCCTAAAAATTACCGGAATCAAAAGTACCCTAAATGTAACCCAGTAATGTCTTTACTTTACAGTGAAAGTTGGAAAGTGATCGGTTCAGTCATTCCTAAAATACTCTCGACAAACAAACAGACAGACAGATAAAAACACTTTTTTTTATTTCATACAAACTTTATCCCGACAATGACTAACACAACAAAAAAGAATCGGCCAATTCGGTCGTGTCGTTCTCAGATGACGCTCTTACATACACGCGATAACAGATTTTTATTTGCATACGAAATAAACTACAGTATTAAATCTCTTGTGGTGCTAATGTTTAAATAGAATTTCAAAAGAAATTGCTCATTTTTGGTTTGATGTGTATTACAGTATCTAGGAAATATGTTTTGCATGCCTCATAAGCGGAGCGTTGAGGTAGTGCTCTACTCTCGCCTTACAAAAATCAAGTGACTTTTTGAACTAAAAGTGTCTCTATCTATTTTCTATCGCACTTATATGATAATATTTACACATGAATATCAAAGAAAAACACTAGTTTCAACACATAACATTTTTAAAAGAAATTTTGCTTTTTAAATTAATGAAAAAGATGTTTAACAAAATTATTCCATGGACGTCCGTGTCTGTATATATTCATACTCGCGTGGTCACGATAACTCCCGAAAAACGTAAGTGATCTAGTCCGTTTTTCTTCCAAACGCTTTAGTATTATCCTAAACTAAGTCCTTTCGAAGATCACGGTCTATTTCAACGTAGTTTAATTATAATTAATATTATAAAATAAGACTGGACATTTTGTTTGTTGTATACACACACACACACACACACACACACACACACACACACACACATATATATATATATATATATATATATATATATATATATATATATAGTGTATAGTATATTAAACTCAGGTCCGTTCACAACGCTTGCATGGTATTTTGCATGCCTCATAAGGAGTGCTGAGGTAGTGCTCTACTCTCGCTTTATGAAAACAGATTTAATTTTTGTACATAAAATTTTTCATGTTACCCATAAATATACTTATAGACTTATATAAATGCACGAATGACAAAAAAAACACTCGTACTAATATACATATATATTTGTAAAAATTGAACGACCGCTATGAGGCGTGCACTTTAGGACTTTCCAAAATTTTTTGAAATTTTTGACACTTAATTTTAATACATAAGTGTTACAAGCGCTTTTAATACATTTCGCTACCAAAGTAATAACTATCAAACTCAATTAAGTGTATCGCGTAGATGGCTGTATGTACTACTACCTGTATTCGATATAGCTGCTGTTGTCAATATTATTTTTAGTCAATTACGACGAAGAAAAAAAGAATTGTAATATCACGTTATGGTTGTAATAATTTTATCAAAAAAATATTAATTTACTTGCTTCACATCTAAGCCACATTTGTATTGAAATAACGTATTCAAAGACTTTGAAATTCACTTTATTATTACTTCTGTTTATGTATTTATGCCCATTTCAACTTACTATTAAGTCGGTCTTTCGTTGTTTATTGTTAAATCAAATTATTTGAAAAGAAATGATGCATTAAATAAATAAACGGTTAATAATAATTTTTGTTGGTATGGTAGAAGTCGTACTCTTAAAATAATGGTGATAAAAAAAAAATTTTTTAATTATAATGCATTTTCAAAAATTGTTAAAAGTTGAAGCTTAATACTCTTGCATATAATAAAACTGTAGTGGAGCCCTTTTTGTATATAAAATATTCCCTACAACAGTAAATTACTCTCAAGCGACTACCACATGCCACCACATAAAACTGCCACGTAAAACAAAATTGCATTTTGGTTATGAAGCAACATCTCATTTATTATAAAAGTTTCAATAGAATGAATTTTTATGAAGGTACGACATTTTTCAAAGGTTGAATTATTGTTTACTTGCATGAAAAAACAAGAGCAAAATTCGCATTGTTACGAGCGGGCAATGCGATATGCAGTCGACCATGCGGCGTTCAGATCGTAGCCGTCCGCGATCTGAATGGGAAGCACTTGTGCTGATATTAATATCTTGAGTATGAGTTCAGAATGATACGGAACCGTTAAAAATAAAACAGAGTTTCGAGGAAGTATTAAAAAAGCTGATTCTATGATAATGAGTTACGTAGCGATGGGAAGACGAAAGAGAAATTATAGCCTGTATTTTACTTGGGAAGTGTAGCAGTATTTAGATTAAAAAAATGTGTATATCGACTCCGATGGGCAGCTGGAGTATATTACTTAAGAATGACTTTAGCACGCCTCACAACGCGTAAGCGTGAGGGTGCGCTCTACTCTCGACAGGCCGCGTCGTGACAACTTCACACCGTAAAATTGTTGAAATACCCGAAATTAAATGAAAAAGTCATAGAAAAACGAAGGATTTTACATCTAGAAACTTAAAAAATATGTGTTTAGACTGTTTTTTTAATTATTGATATAATGTATGTAACAAAAAAACCAAATTATAAAAAATATTTAGCGCTGTCCTTAGTCTGTCCGTCTGTTTGTTCCATCGATTGAGAAAAATATAGGCAATGATACGAGTTGAATCTTTTTTCAAATGTCTTCATTTGTCCTATAGATGAGCCCTATTGCTTGGCGTTATTAAACTCTGAACGGTTTAAAAGATATTAAACAAAAATCTTTCGATATTCTATCGATATTCTACTCCTACACAGTACTCTTTTATTTTTGTCCATTTTTCGATTATCCTGCGACGATAATATAAAAAAAAACTACTTTTCCTGCAACAGGCATTTAATTTCTTTTTTTGGTTTTCCGCTAAAAATTTGATTTTTTTTTTTCTATTTTTCCTTTTTCTGATGGAGGTTTCTTTAAAATTTTTTCATGTTACCTACTCATAATTTACTTATAGACTTATATAAATGCAGGAATGGTTAGAAAAAATATTCATACTAATTGTACTATTTGTATAAATTGAACGTCCACTATGAGGAGTGCACTTTTGGATTTTCCAAAATTTATATATCTTAGAATACGTACAATAGGCGAACGGGGTAAGTAAATGCATTTTTTATAACACTGAAAACATGTACATATTTTTTTTCATATTTATTTATATTAATTTGATAAAATATATTACATAAATCATGTTACATATTAATATGAGAGGCGCAAACATGTTTCACAAAAGGGCAACATGACTTCCTTAATTATTGTTGAGATTCGATATCACTCTGCAAATGATTTGTATGACGCAGGTTGTATATGAAAATGGATTTTCAAGAAGTGAACTCCAAAAGCAGCTCGAAAAAAAATGATAAATATATAACACTCAAATCACGCGCCGACCAAGTCCAGTTTTAAATTCAAACAGGTAAAAATTATACTACATTATGTCTGTTACAGACATATAATGTACATAATTACATATATATTTTTTGCTATATGGATTTGGCTACAAGATAGGAAGTCTCGAATATTGTGTTACCTTCCTTGGTGTGTAATATGCGTTAAGTAATTGAGCACAATTTGATCTACTAAGTTCGTTATTTAGTTAACGCTACTAATTAGAGAGGGTCTGAAACAATGTTCAAACAACATACGACTACATTGATACAGGTATATACAAAACCAATTTAATAGTATAACGTACATTACAGTGGGGATAACGTACATTAATTGTAAAGAAATTAACGGCTATATTTTTAAATTGATAAATGTAAAGATTACATAATATGGATTTGCTGTTATCGTAAAAAGCTAATCTGCAAGTGTTAAAAAGCTATTACAAATGCGAATGAAATAAATTCAAGTTGTAATTGTAATAACAAAATGATTCATTTCAGTTAAAAATTTCAGAAATGTTCATGACGACTTAATACGATGCGATAATTCATATTTTACGAGTATGTTATGTGTGATGCTAATGCCTCCTTAGTTAATGTTTGGTTTTTATAATTTAATATAAAAATCCTAACCGTGATATTATTCGGCGCAATAGCAGGGTGTGCGCGCTCTTCAAACCGTCGCAATGCTTGTATTCTTTTTCTGGTAATAAACTCACGACGCATAGAAAATACGTCTTGTGATGTTGTTCAACAACTGTATATTTTTTCTGTAATTTAAAATTTTATTGTGGCATCATTATTTGCTCGTAAAAATCGAACATTCTCACAATGAGATAGTTGATTGTTTACTTCAGTTTTTTGAGAAAATAGTAACTCTTTACTGGCAATATTAATATTTTAAATTACAAAATTTATTTTAAATTTTATTTGCATGTAATTTATTTTTCATACAACGAATAATGTTTGTACTATCAAGAATTTTTATTCATTATCTAGATATGATGTTTTGGATATTTACGAAACATTGACGTGTGTACAATAACTTGATTCTGCGTCGATTTGTCTCTTGGAAACGTTTTTTCCCAGAAAGTTTTCAACCAAGATAATTGTGTAAAAATTGAAACGCTGGTAGTAAGTAATTATGTGTTGCAAAAGGAAATAATAGACTACAAATAACAATGCAGAGAGTATGAAATAAGAATTAAAATTGATCTAAACAATTTTTTTTCAGATATGCCCAACAACATTCTCAGCAACAAAATATAGTGCGAATAGAGAAACTCATGATTATACAATGTCTAAAATAAACTGCTGGATCTAATTCTCAATTCTCACTAATATCTTATAATAATAGAATTAATATAGGATATTAATGAGAATTGTATTCTCTTTGTATGAGAACAAAGGAAATCGCTCATTCTTCCTTATCATTCGGACTTGGGCCGTATGTGGGTAAATAATGAATAAGAACATTTAGAAAAATCGAATTTTTCCAGCCATATAATATTTAATTTAAAAAAAAAATCATGTGGGTATATATATATATGTTCAACGAGAATTTCATCAATTACAGACCGATTTTTTTTTAATTTGAGTGTAATCTCGAGATAATCTCATAATCACCAAGTCAGGATCTGATGATGGGATTCCAGAAAAATTGAGGGTAATCCACAAATGTTATACGCACGTCTAGTGTGTTTGAAATTTTTTTAGTTGTTCAAGTTTATAGTAGTTACCATATCATGCTGTCAAGCTGATGATGGAAGATATTGCGTTTTATCCCCATAAACTATTTTCAATGGATATTTGTAAAACCTGGTATATATCGCATTAAAATTAATTACTTATTTATCTATCTACATATTTTCATTCATTTATATAATCCAACGCGACAATCGTAGCAGAAACACGTCAGAATATTTAGCGATAAAAGTAGGAACAGAGTAAATCAATTTAATGTGGAAGTGAATAAAAATATAATCTGTATGAATTGTAGAATTTTATATTGCAAAAAATAAGCATAGTTTGCATGAGAATAATTTGGTAGTTGCATTCCAACTAAAAATTCCGGATCGGCGTACAAAAATACTGGAGATGTCTAACCGATTTTATTAACCATGGCTTAGTCTATGTATGAAGTAGCTAAATGAACTATAAAGTTATGATTAATCAATAACTAAAACATATGAAATAAAATAAGTTAAAAAAATAAATAAAAACCGCCTTCAAAAACCTATTTAAATATTTTTCGTTAACAGACTTCACAAACAACTATTTAGTTATTTTTTGAGTCAGTTCCAGCTAAAAATATATCAGACACAGTCCTGTCTCTTTACAAGCAGATCTCTTATTGTCTCAATATATATATAATATAATAAACATGAAAACGTTAACGTTAACGTTCATGTTTATATATATTCTTTTATTTTGCTTTAGCTGGAACTATAAACAACTACATAATTAGTTGTTTTTGAAGTCTTTTTAAAAATTTATTTCAATATGTTTTGAAGGCGGTTTTTATTTGTTTTTGTGAAAAATATATTGGAAATACATGTGTGTTGTCCAGCCATTTATGAAACCATGCAACAAGTATAATAAAAATAACAGCAAGCGCAAACATGGCTTCAAGTTTACGAAAGCAAAGTCCAATGTTGCTCGACACGCGAAAAGAATAAAATCACCACGTACTAGAGTTTTGCCAAGCTAAGTCTTCACTAATAGTCTGTGACAACCTCATGCATTCTATGCATTGAATTGCATTGCATTGCATCGTATTGCGTTGCATACGTACTTATAACACTGATTTATACGAAATCGTCATAGGCAATAGCTACGTATAGCTTGCTCTATAATTAAATAAAGATAGAATAACGTAAACGTTTTTCTTAAATAGTGATTTATAGTGCAAAAACATAATCGTTTCTATTCCAAAAATATAATTCAATGAATTTCAGTATTTTTGTAATAACTCATTAAAAAGTATCCATGGCGTTTATATATCACAGTTAGGCGTGGATATTGTTGAAAACATTATTATATATGATTTATTTATACATGCCTCGTGTGTGTGCGTGCGTGTGTATGTATGGATGTGTATGTATCGTATCTTTAGTAGAATATCTCTACAACTAGTTTCAGGATTGAGTGTAACAATTTAGAAACCATCTCCCAATCTCGCCTAGAAATCTATGAAATTTTAATGTATAAAACATATTTTACGTCTCGCTCTTTTAACATTTCCATACAGTAATAGTTTTTGATCTATTTTTTTCACTGATTTAATTTCACGGAACACAAAGGTTTTATTGCTGAATGGTTCCTGAATGGTTTCACAGAAATAAAATTTAATAGTAATATCTGATATTTGAATATGGAACGCGTAAACGATGTCAAGAGACAATCGGCACTCAAATCGGTCAAAAAAATAATAAAAGTGAATTCGAATTACGAAGAAGTTTCGAGCGACGACACAGTACAACTATATTTCGCCAGAAACAAAATTTAGTCACCGAGATGTATGTATGGACGCGGTTCTTAACCCGTGTTAAGTTCAGAGCTACGAATAGTATCAATTGGACGATCGCGGATAAATTTAATTACATTCTAGCAACTCGGGTGTCCGATGTCGTCTGTTTCAATTTTAATTTCAATAGAACCAACACTGTAACGTGTTTCATTTTGTTCGTCTTACTCGGTTCTCAAAAAGCACCGGAGAAATACAATCAAAATTTTTTTATAAACAATTCAGTCGGTTTTCTACCAGAACATTGGTTATAAATGATTGATCAAATCCAGTCGGATTCATACACAAAGTCCAAAAGATTGCTACGTATAAAATTAATTGTTGAATTAGGTTTAATTACAACTAAAAAAAATATTTAAAAATGTATAACATGACCAAGAAATATCCATATCAATATTGTGAATTCAAAATTAATTTTATCTAACCATCTAATTCTCTGTTGCGTTTTCAGGACTAAGCTACTGAATAGATTTTGATAAAGTTTGATATGATTTTTTGTCATACACAGTTTTGAAAAGTTAAGAATTAAAATCTAAACAACGACTTATACGTACACACATGTGAATTTTAATGGAATAAGTTCCTATCATCCAAATGTATTGTTTCTCTCTTTTATTTATATATTATATATTCGAGGAGCAAACGAGCAGGCGAGCTATCAGAGAATAAATGGTCACCGGCGTCCATGAACACTCGCAACCCCAGAGGAGTTATCAGTGCGTCGTTGATCCCTTAGAAGGGAATAGGGCATCTAATGCAGGGGAGATCAGGATGATGGAGCTTTGCTTGGTGGGTGTCCGTTATTGTGGATAACGACAATAAATCATTGCATCTAAGGTACTTAAACTGACTCAAATTTGTTTGTGGTAATAAAAATAAAATAAAATAAGAATATTTAAAAAAATTCAACACAATTAAATCAGTAAATCATAGGCAATAATTTGAACTCAACTCTTTGACATAAATATATTAACATAGTAATTATTGAATCAAATCTTCCCCGAAATTAACGATACATTTCATGCACATTTTCTGTTTATAAAAATTTATCCTTTTCTGTAGAAAAACGATGTGAGATTTTCATCAAAATTTTCTGTAAACTATGAGTGAGACCTGTATATTTTCTATATTTCTATATTTTGTACACAAAAGAAAATCTTCGATTTTGCTATAGTTCCTTTTCAACATCATACAAACTATGCATTTAAGAATTATAAAAAAAAAAGTAAAACTTTTAAAAGATTGTCTTTCTCACGTAAGATGTTTGACACAAAGTATTTTTAATACTGTGAAATTGGCCTTTCAAAATGAACTCTCAAATTCTGTCGCTTAACTCTCGCAATGTTTTTCGTCGAGTGAATTCAAAGAAAATAAACTGTTACTGTTACGGACAGCCGCGCAATCAATGTAAATTTAAAAATTGTATTGTGTCTTATACGGGCTTAAAAGTGTTTTATATTTGTGTGTGTTCTATGTATTTTATTAAAGAGTTTTTTTGTATAGTTTTTTTATTACCCGGGTAGGGACTAGTTTTTAGGAGAAATATTAATTTGTTGTTTGCTTTTAGAATTTTGAATTTGATAAATAAAACATTCGAAATGTAATGTGCATGTGAGTTGCATACGAAATCGTGCTTTGGTGGGGAGGACCAATGATAGGCCTTAAAAAGCGGCCGTCATTACGGCACGGCCGCTAATCGGTGTCTCGGGCGCTAGTGGCGCCAATGCATATGCAAATTAAGTGCATGGCCACGCCTCCCCAATTAAAATGTATGCAACTCACATGTGCAACGGATGCACCACCTATAAAATGCAGTGGGAGTGGTGCATCCGACACAGTTGCTAGCCAACCGTCACCTTGTAAAGCTCGGCTTAATAAAGAAGTCTGAAAGAAAACGCTGTCCATCATTTGATCGCCGCCACACCGCAAGAAATCCGCCGACCACACAGAGAGAAGCCTGCGCTCGTGAAGAGAGGCAATCCGGGTTGCGGGCTTACGCGGCGATAGTTGAAATCGCCGTTACAGTTACAGAGCGACAAACAAAGAGACATGCGAGTGAGGTTCTATTTTTTTTACCAGATGAACTGAATCCTAATCGAAAGTCTTACAGAACTACAAAACTGTTGACTACCGTTCCTAATAAAAAGGGTTTTTTTAGACAGACGGACGGATGATAAAAAGATTGTTTAAGTTTTCTAAACTTTTATTTTTCGCTTCAGAGCTCCAATAAGCCAAAAAAGTTAGTTATCAAAAAAAAATGCTATTCATTACAATTTCTCAAAAGTAATAACACATAATACTTGATTTTCAAATAATATTCTTGTAAACTATTAAAAATTACATGTATTTTCCTTTCTTTCGTATATATAAATAAGCGAATACGAATTCTCTCACTATTGGCTTCTTAAAAATAACGAAGTATCAGTGGTAAATCTCTAAATAAAATGATGTCGCTGAAATCACGAGAGGCTTATATATTGTATAGTACGTAAATGTAACACCGAAATAAACCTTTCAAAAGTCATAGAAAGACAATGCCACCGAAGGACGATAATTATAACGACTTCGTTCAGTGTCGAAAAAGCATCCGGCTTCCTTGTCTCTTTGGTGTTTTTCGGTGTTATACGACCTTCTGCGCGCGAACGAGATGTCTGTCGAATGAAGCTCGTAATAAATAACAGGTCATTTATTCGTTTCAGGTCTTTTAGTATCAGTCGCTTTATTGATGATTCTCTAGCCTACGGTCTTAACTAAAATGTAATACGCCTATTCTTTTTCCATCTTTTAATGACGATTTATCTAGAAGTATCTACGAATTGATGTAGGTAGACGAAGGTTTGGAATGGAAAACATATCTTATTTGTATGAAGTAACTAATTCTTATTTCAATAAAGCAAATTTCACAAAACGAAGGAATCTCTTATGATATATGTTACATATATATTCGGATGGGTTTACATCGGTTTATGAAGTATTTGTGATTATAAAAAAGAAGTTTCATTTTGTATTATTTGTTTATTTTGTTTATAAATCAACGCATATGACAAAATTGTAATATTCGATGTACGGTTCGGTATTCGGTACGATAGTTCCGTACCACCACGTGATGAATTTATATTACGTATTTAACAAAAAAATAATTCTTTCTTTATTTTGGAATCCCCTTGTTGCGATTCCGGTTCGTATTTGGCCGCTTTTATTATTTGTTCTTTTACTTTTTGGTTTGCACTGTTCATATTACTACAGAGCAAAACCAAAAAAGTTAAAAAAATGTTTTTTGTATTGAAACCATCTTAATTTTTCACATTTTTTTTTTGTTGGAACGTTTGCCACAATAGCGTACTCGGAGAATATCTCAATCCTTTATCTATTATAATTCAAAAAATAGAGTCTTTTAAAAGTAATATAGACGGATGGACGGACAAACGGACAGGCAAAGGTCTCGAAATCTGCAATAGGGTCCTGCTGACACCCTTTGGTTATGGAAGCCAAACTATTATACTACAAGAATGACGATAACTAAAATGATGTTTTGTTATTATCGTGATGTTAATATCGAACATCAATATATCGATATGCATAGATGGGGATATCAAAACTTTATCATACTTTCTTTATTTCTTAATAATGCTTTTATTGAAATAGATATTTTTTTAAATACTCTACTGCGGAACCTTGTAATGCACGAGTTGGACTGGCCCTTAGCTGATTTTGATTCTGTGCCTATCTTACGCTAATACTAGCAGCGTATAAATGACAGCGTAAGTAGGTACTTTGAAAGTGAATAAATTTGGTAAAATATCTATGAGGCATAAGAATCTTTTACTTTATAGAAATATCAGTTAACTGCTACGCAATTTGTTGAAAATGATTCTCGGTAGCCCTTAAATCTTACAATGATGATAAAACCTGAAATTACTTTAACAAGAAATTTATTCAGTTTATAAGTTCATTGTATACAACCTTATTTCGCATCAGATTCGATAGGTACTACATAATACGTTGTTTGCTTAAAATTCCATGACATGTCAAGATAGGTGTTTTCCACACAAATCAAAAACTAATCTCATACTTTCTAAATGGGTCTGTATTACAATGATTTATTCCTTAAAAATAACGTTTGTTATATTTGTAGGGCCTAGTACGAAAAGTATTGGCGTGTCTCGCAACGGGACGCCCACTCAATCAATATCCACGAATAAAACGCCCGCTTTACTGGCGTCTACTATGACGCAATCGAAATATTATGACATACTTAATATCTACATCACATAGACAATATAATGTGACTCCCTATACACAGACTAGCTGTATTACATATGCTAAAACCTTTCTCGTTAGATGAATATTATATGAGTAAAGGAATCATGAAAATACATCTAATAGCTTTCGAGGTAATGGAGAAATATATGAAAGTTTAATTTAATAGAAACATTAATATTATTGTATAATATTAATGTATATTTTGTGCTTACCAAAAACAGTATGAGTGTTGAATATGACAATTGTAATATCGGGTTTTCTAAAGCGACTAATAAATGATAAATCCACTTATAAACCTTACTAACTTCTTCTTTACTGTGATTAGTGGCGATGTATATAATTGCTTTGTATTATTTACATTGCATTTTTATCAATGAGATGCGAATATTGTCATTGCACTGCATTATTAATTTGTGATATATTTATATGTTATTTTTTCTCATCTTCATAGATAACTATAAACTCAAAAATGTTGTATGTCAATCTCAAATATATTATTTATGTGTAAACAAATATTAAGCCAACAGCATACTTTTCAGCCAATTGGTATTAAAATAGTTTTCTCTGTTGTGATTTATTTTATTTTTTTACTTACAATTTTATATTATTTTATTAACAATTCTTTTCTTACATATAGCTACGTAATTTTAATACTCGAATATAGTCGCACATACAAATAAGGTTTTTGCTTTCATAAGTGCTTTCATTTATTTATTGTGACATTTAAAAAATTCCAGCTTCCACATTTTGCGTAATATAAATACGTAGTAATACTTTTTCTATACTGCGCAGCTGGCTTTTTATTCATGAAATAACGAGGAGGAAAATTCGAGACAAGACAGTGTGGCTGCTAAGTCATCGTATTAGATTAGCACCAATGATCCTGGCGTATCCGACGGACCTTACCTTATATGTAAGACTGTATAAAAAATAATGCTTTTTTCCACTTGTTACGATTACCCCATACACAACTATATGCACACATACAAACTGGTAATGTCTCTTTCTTCGAAGCTGCCTAATCTAATCCGTCGCATTTAGCGTCGAAGGCGCAACTACCGAAGCGTAAAATTGACAAAAACGATAGTTGTAGTAAACATAAAACAAAAAGAAACCTCTTAAGCTAAAAGGACACAAGTAGTATATACTTCATGTACAGACGCAATGGATTTTGAAAATTTGATATTGCATTTATCGTAATATTGTCGTTTTGTTCTTTTTATGTTTTTTTCCTTTATTATTATTTTTGACCTTTAGACTATAGTAGATAGACAGATTTGGAATTATTCTGAAATTAATTAAAAGAATACACAGAACTAGTCGTACGTATGAATATTTTTACCTTAATTGTATTTCTAGATTTGGAATAATGTCTTATTTTCATAGTTTATATTGGAATGTATATACATATAATGTGTTGTATGTCGATAATGCACATGGCAAATGGCAATTCAGAGCACAAGGAATTTATAATCTATATTATGATCGAAACAAATTTTCGAATTAGTTTCGGGGTGACTTTAAAATTTTCTTAGCTAAAATTATTCCTTTTATCATATAGGGTAAATAATGTAAACAGTACCTGTTAATAATTATGATACAAAATCATTTTATAGTTCTTAAAGGTTATTTGATTTATCAAATAATTGAAGATGTGTTATAAGACTTATCGGACATTATAATAAATAATTAAAATTGATTAATTGTTATCTATAATTGAAAAGTCATAAAATCAATTGGGAAATCGCCTATATTTAATTTAATAACAGAACATATTCATTTATTTATTTAACAATTTATAGATCTGTACGATATATTTAGCCTTCGGTATTTAAAGTTCATCTTAATTTTTAATTATACCGATGTGATGGAATATCTTCTAATTGTATAGATATAGAAAATTATAATTCACACTTTCATAATTACCGTAAAACCAATGCCGACTGTAGCCGAAAAGTTGCCAGCTTGAAATTTTCCAGTTTCAAATTGCACCAGAAGTGAAGTCTTGCCGACTCCGCTGTCACCCAGCAGGATGGTCTGATGGACAAACAGACAGAACGTCAAGGCGAAGGTTGAAAAATATTTAAACAACGTAATGTATGTTGTATTACAAGCCGCGAGGTACATCTCGGCTCAGAATATAAGATAGATTTAATTGTTTTGTAATAAAAAGGGAAAAGTCCGTGCTGCTCTAATGTGCAGTTGTCGTTTAATATTACAATTCTCTTATATCGGTCGCATTTTAATAGAATGTCTCTTGTCATCATACCGATATTGGAGTTTGTGAACAATATCTGATACCAAGTTGAAAGTGTTTCAGTAATACTGAACACTAATGTATATATTAGTTTGAGGACTTTTTGAAAACATGTAACTATGTTTTGCGTTTTAGGATAGTATTATAGAGACTTCAACTACGAGCATTTTATTAAATCTTCAACACTTTATTGAAATCGTACAATTTACTCAACCGTCATTGTTTTTGTCACAATTTTTTGTTAACATTATATCTACGAACAAAAATTAATTACATGTTAAAATTGCGTAGTAGGCTATAACAATCAGTAAATGAAAAATATAACGTGATTACTGCATTAGTTACTACACTGTGGCTGGCTCAATGCATAATGGGAAATTCAAATGTTTTTGAAGATTCTAGTAATGAATAATAAACCGATATTCTAATATCCTATCAATGTTTTTCTTTGTTGTTATACAATGTAAACTATCGATTGTCCTTCCAATTCATTCATGAGAGAATTCAGTAGTATAAGGTCTAGGTTTCGAACCGTCTACGCATCTCCTGCTTCCCAAGCGCGAACAACTAATCATTAGGCTATTACTGCTTCGTTTTCTGTACAGCAATTTTCAATTTCATATTACGTATTAACTACTACGAAATAAAAAATACGTTTCAAACCTAATACAGGCAATTCTTGGAAATCATTTAATTACAATTCAAAGAATCATTTTGAAGAGAAAAACAATCAAGGATCACAAAGCGAGTAACTTGATTGAAGTTTGAGAGAAACAGTGAGTAATAGAACATTTAATTGTCAGAAACATAATAACGATTTTCAGTTTGCTATTGTTTTATCGATTAATTAAACATAAATTGAATTCCCTTAAAATGTTAAGCACATAATTAAAATATCGACTCAAGTTTCAGAGTTTAAGTACTACGTACTAAGTATTATATTCTTAGGCCTTAGTGACTCCGTTAAACAAGAAAGTTAACGCCTAAACTTCCCCACCTTCATTAGTGATTGACGTGCGAGCCTCATAAACTTGAGCCCGGCGTTAAATTCTAAAACTGCTAACATGAATATACTTTTTCTAAGAACATTTTTGATGAAATGTATAAAAGATCAAATCTTATGTATTTCTTTTCATACGATACAGTCGTAATAGAACTCGCATATTTTTAATTTCCCGGTATTAAAAATTTAAAAAATTCGGAAATTTGGTAGTTACTGTTCGTTAGATTTACGAAAATGGAGTTTTCGTAAATCATTCATCATTTTGTGTGTACGTGAGTGCGTGCGTGCGTACGTGCATGAGCGCGTGTGTATAGGCGCACACACGTCTTGGGTGTATGCGCGTGGACGCGTACGTTTGTGTCATTCCGTTCAAAACTTATGAGATGATTTACATGTATAAACATCTCATAACTTGAATGAATAACCGATTGAAACGCAATTTACGGCATTCGAAAGGGCTTGCATAAAATTCTTGTTATTTATTCATGAGATATAGTCGGTGAAACATGTTTCGAAAATATTTTTTACATAATATTAAATTGACAAAAAATATAATCAAATATGTAGATACATTAAGTTATACAAATAACTTCATTAGTTTTACAAATCGCTATTAGATGGCGTTGTTAACTTCTGCATTATTCAACCTATCGCCTAATGAAAATTGGTATATGTATTTAGGTAATTCAACACGGAGAATATTTTCAATCACAGTTAGTTCATTAGTTATATCGTAAAACCCCAGCTAATTGTAACAAATAAAAACGAGTATACTTCGCCCAAATCGTGACTGAGACTATTAGCGAAATTCAATTTTAAAATAAGACAGGTAGCAGAATCAGGAGCTGAGATCAGGTCCGAATTAGAGGACGGAATTGGAATCAGAACTGAGAGCGCGACCGAGATCGGGGCCAGCAGCTAGATCGATTAATATCAAAGATGAAGGAACACATCCTAAGGAGGTGTCGCATCAAAAGATAAAATCCATTAATAAAATTAATTGCTAAATTAATTGGAAGATTTGGCAAATAGTGTATGGAAAATCTGCGAAACGTATAAATGTTGACTTTTTTTGGTGCAATTCGTGGTTTCGTTTGTACATACGGGCGAAGCGGCGGGCAGAAAACTAGTTTTCGTATAACATCAATAACTTTTATTGCCAATTCCGTCATCTACGTGTTCGCCGCGTGACTTCATCTCACTAGAATTCGCATGGATGAGCAGCGGTGCGTGCCGGCGCGACTTTTGAGAGCGCTTCTGCAACATGCACATAGGTATTGACATGTAGAAATGTTTGTTGAAATTTGTAATAAATTATACAATCAAATAATGATAACACGAATGCGCCAATATACGACATCCGTTATGCACTCTTTATTAAAATAATTAATTTGAATGTGTCTCAGAAATATGCTTTAGAAAAACTTTAATTTTTCACATATTATTGGATATGAAAGTCTGTTTAAAGCTCTGTTTTTGTCGCGCACGCGATACGGGATTAGGAAATTAGACAGTTCACGTCACGTTGTATAAGAAACCTTATGAACAATTTATCGGCCGGTAACGTACATAGAGCTCAATGTACAACGCTAATGATCCATGTATTCTGTTTTGCCACGATTTACTGTTCACGTCTGAAGTTCCATCAGAACTGTAAATTCGTACCCTATATAAATTTATAATATATCTAGCTTCCCTATTTAATTGTGGCAACAAAAAGTACCATCGATACCTGTCGTTGCTAACCGTCCATAATTAAAAAATCGGACTTATCAATTGGAATTTGATGAATATAGAATATATTTCATGAAATAGCTGCCAATAGATATTTGTGTTTCTTAGTGTTTTAGTATTCCGTGATCAAAGCAATAAAAATGGAACGATTATGGTATCAGCCCTAGTGTCTGTCTGCTTGTACGATTTGTCTAAAAATAAAGGTATCAGTTGAATACTAATTTTATAGATCTAATACATATTATATAAATAAAAAATTGACCATGCTCATTATAGAGTTCCGAAGCCATTATTATAAAGAAATGCACTACAAAAAACAAACGTAGTTACACTTTTTCCATGTTTTACGCACAGAATAGTTAGAAGCACTTTAGTCGCCTATAACTAGAAAAACAAGTAGGCATGTCGACTATTACTCTTAAACTTGTGTAAAATAAAGTCAATAAAAAAGCGCATCTTTATGTTATATACTTACGTCCTGTTTGATGACAAACTCAGTTTTTCGGTAATAAATTAATAACAGTATATCCATCATGTTCAAAATAATTTTCGTGGAAATTATTTATTAAGCGTTATCGTTGATATTTTTTCATATTTTTTAGACATACGGTTTAGGAAATAAATGGGGGGGGGACAATTTCTAAGATTTTCGCAACAAACATTTCCGAAATTATTCACGTAATCAGACAAATTGCTTAGTAACCTTAAAATATTTTAAAAAGAATGGTTGAAATATGTGCCATACATTGATGTTTACTGAAAAAAAAAAATATCAGCTTCTAGGGGGGGCACCCCATACATGTAGTATGGAGTCCCCCCCTAATAATATTTATTTTTTGTTATTTAATTACCAAATTAAATAACAGCTTATACAAGACACCTACACTTCAAATTTCATCAATATACGTCTTGTAGTTTTTGAATAAAATGCCTGTGACCAGACGGACGAACGGACGGAATGACTACATGATGAAACTATAAGACTTCCGTTTTTGCCATTTTAATTCGGAACTCCAAAAACTACTTATATCAATATTATGCATGGTTTTTGTGAAACAAACTTTATGCTATATCGATAAGAGTTATTTTAACTTTGACATATTTATAAATGTTCGAAACAATAAAATAAAAAGTACCGAAATTATAATAGATACTACTAGACTTTATTTCATCAAAGATTATATTTTTATACTCATTGTATATTTGTTAGTACACTTTAATTAATAATGAAGGCATATCAAAATTATTTTGATTTAATTATTAATTAGTTATTACTTTTTAAATATTAAATAAATACCAAAAATTATAACATGAATCACTAAACGTCTTTAAAAGGCGTTGTATTTGTATATTTTTGTCTTATAACAGTGTATTTATAGAAGTAACCTCTAGAAGTACTCAACAAATTCTAAAAACCCTTTCGCAAATCAAAAGCTACTCTTTTTCTGAATAATGTAGGCTGTATTTCATTTTGATATAGATAAGTTTTTAGTTCTAAATCTTAATATTTATTAAAGAAAATGTGATGTTTGTTGCTTTCACTGACCCAATGGTCGGATATCGTGAAAATGATGCAATAGAAAATTATTAGTCATCAGGAGATTGAAAAAATTTAGGGACATAATATAAGTAGGTAACGTTTATATTATTTAAGCTACTATTTTTTTGTTCAAAATATATTTAAAATTGTAAGGTATAGCATATGCCAATTTACACTCTACACCACTATTACAAAGAGTAAAAGTTGGTCTGTTTGTACATGAGGAGGTAATTTTTTAAAATTATTGAAACGATTCTAAAAATGTTTTCATCAACATGACGTTGGTGCAAACATGTTTAGAATCGTACCATTTTTATTATCCTTGTCACATTTTTACTGTACCTTATAAAACATGTTTATAAATTTATTTATATTTTATAGATCAGTAGTTGTAGCGTTCAGTGATGATAAATCTAAATCTTCATGTCTATGATTTCACTTTTAAAATATTAGTGATTATTAGTTTAGATTAGAAATATTAGTGATATAATCATTGATCTATACAGAAGGGAAGATGCACAGTTCCGCGTTCAAAAACGGCAACAGTAATTGAGTGCTGAAACACAGTTTTGTCGTACCTTCCGTTACGACTTGGAAGTGTTTTGTTAAAAAATGCAAAAATGACGTAAGAGATTTAAAAAAAAACATGGTATTTCTGATTTTCGAGAAGCAAAATTTAGTGTATTCGTAATAGGTGCTCAATCATGTATTATAATGAGCATTCGATGACTATTTTGTATTTGTTCATTTAAAGTAGCATCGAAAGCCGAAATATAAACCGATATAAAAGAAAAATATCTAAACAACACCGGTCTCGTATTTCTTGCGTTGTGATATTATTCGGTCGCTTAACAATATAGACTCTGTTCTTGTACTAATGGAGACGCCTTTTTTATTTATTATTTGTCTAATATTTATACAAATATTAAAATTACCTCTAAAAGGAAATTATAAAATAGATTAAACCTTTTCGAAAAAAGTTGTGTTTATCATTTGTTTTTAGCAAACTATATATAAATATCATGTTCATCAATAATATAAATGTTTATTTTATCGTCATCTTATTATATTATTTAAATAATAAGAAAGTTATAATATATCACTACACTTATTAAGCTATTTGATGAAGAAAAATATACTATGATTCTTTTCATACAGTCAACCAAAAAACAACAACAAAGAATTTAAAATAATATTAAACCACTCCACTGATGTTTTGTTTTAGAACAGCATGTGTAAATTTAAAAAAAAAATAGGACTATTGTTTTGTATTGTTTATAGGACAAAATGATCTACTTACTTATTCTCTTTTTATTTAAAAATGAACCTTATGTTTTGACATTTCGACTGAAATGTCAGATGATAAATAATGTCCCTTCCTTTCTTTTTCTTTGGCACTGCAAAATGGTGTCGTAAAATGTAAGACAGAGACAAAATGTACACTTCGAGCCATTTTTCGCCGTTTAAATAGTGCGCGACTGTGCATCTCCTCTTTTTTATACATCCATAGACTAATACCTCATTTTACGGTTCTGTATTACGACGCTATAAGCAAAATAACGTACAATATATATCTACCTACACACCTATATAAGTACTACAGTAATTATTGCACCTATGTACGTAAGTGAAGAGCGCGGTCATGAACCCAATGTAGAACGAGAATAATATTTCACAGAGAGCATAATCAATTTCATTATCAATCAAGAACGAAACGGTATTTGTAACGTTAAAATTTCAATAACCATATTGTCGTCTATGTCGTGTATGAACATATTTTAATCAAGTTCAACTCGTAATCGAGAATTGACTCTTAATTTTAATTTGTTTCACGTCAAAGTGAAATGACTTGTAATTGCTTTTCAAATATCAATAGCCAATCTCGATAACTTTAGCAATAATTAATACAATAAATAACCAATATCTATATTAATGACTATTAATGTTTAATACTGTCTACCTGATATATCACATCATAGTATTAAATTATTTTAAAATTTCATTATTTACTTCATTATAGAATTGTGATTATTAAACACCATAGCAACTGTTTGTAAGATTTTGAAGGTAGGCGGCATAAAAACCCATTATACAAAAATTGTTTTTGTTAATAAAAATATAATATTGAAATTAAAGACGATCACGTGGTGAATAGACACAGTTATGAATATCAATCATTCACTTTAAAAGGTGAAGTTAAAAAACAGCAGACGGGGTAAATATTATTAGAGCATTAGTAATAAATCAGACAGTTAACATAGGACTATATCAATGGGCAACCTGCTATAAAACGCAGTTGACTACTTTATAATCCTTTTCTTTTCTATACTTTCAAGCTGGTTAAAACTTTAACATATGAACGTTAAGCATCAATTCTGACTTTTAAAATTCTCCGACATAAACTATATATCGGGAATTCGGGATGTTCCATAGTATAAGGAGTAAGTCCAGAGTGGGGATACATCTTCTAACCAGGTCGAGATCGTTTTATGTATTTTAGTCAATGAGATATTGACTATTGTGAAGACAGATAATGAAATAGTTTTTATTCTATAATGTGTAATCATATTACATATTTATCTCCAAAGTTACCTTACGTAAGGTACCTTTTCACGTTCTCACCCAATTTCTTGTCCAGTCTATTGCATGTGCATACTGGGTGGCGCCAATTGCGAGTCCAAAAAACCGACCCTAATTGAGCAGCTGACAGCCAAAAGGGACCTAAAATCGTCATCTGTTACAGATTGAAATCGAGAGAAGGACCGGTATTGGTGTCGAAAACGCAACCGAGAATGAACCTGAGAGCGAGAACAGAATCGGGTTCGTGATTACGGGGGGCGGACTCGATCAGACGTGTGTGTGTGCGCGTGCGTGCACATGTGTCTATATATATATGTGTGTGTGTGTGTGCGCGTGCGTGCACATGTGTCTATATATATATGTGTGTGTGTGTGTGTGTGTGTGTGTGTGTAAATCTGTCATAACTAATGATTGGATTAAACGATGGAACCGCAATTAGCGACATTCAAAAGTGATTTACTCGACTTAGAATTCATGAAACATTGGGTTAGATTTCACGTGATAGATTTTGAGGAATCTCACAAACACAATTTTGGGAAAAATGTTTTTTTTTAAATAACTTTTAGACTGCTTTATCGTTTCCAAAATCTAACAATAATAAGCTCTATCGCACAAGCATTTGCATCGACTACCGTACCTAGGTAAAACAAAACCAACCAATATATATATATATTGTGTATCGCATTCAGTTGCACTTTCGACTTCATTTCACTTTCATACCTCTTTTCTTATCAAAATCGTTCATTTTAGTCACTATCTCTGGCAGCTCGCAAGCCGAAGGCGCAAGGACTACTTGGTCGTTGGTGTACAGGAGACCTCAGTATTATATATATATATATTAATTTGAAAAGGTCAAAACGTATCAAAACTTTTTTGAGCTCGGAGTTTAACTAAAAATCTACCTTTTGAGCGTAGATGAATTACTTGATTTACTGTTGTTTTATTTTTCAGCTCAAAGTAGTAAGAAGTTTCAGGGATGGCCTGCAGGGTCAACTATTTTTCAATTTTTTTGATACAAAGTATTTTATGTCGCAGTTCAAAAGGTAACTGCTTCTATGCAAAATTTGAGCACCATCCGTACAACTTTTTCGTAACCTGGTTAGGACAAACAAACCGACAAATACGCAATTTCGCAATTTTGTATGCAAATTAGAACCCGTACAATATTTTAGCTAATGTGTCACAACGCACGAAAAACAATAAATCAAATAATGGGTGTGATTGAACAGCTGGCAATAAAGAAAATCTGACGCAAGCCAAATTAGTGACATATTTTAAGAACAAGAAAATTGGTGCATAGTGCAAGAACGACGAAATATCAATTACCCGAAACCGACGAGCTTACATGAAACAATTGATTCACATTAGTCAAAGAAAAGCGGCAGGTAAAAAAGTATTAAATGAAGATGTTTGGTTTCTACCTAACCCTTTCGGAAATAGGTGTGACCTTATAGTATGTTATAATATGCGATCAAACTAAAGAGCATTTTAATAATTCACTTTACTAAACTTTTTAGAGAAGTAACTCCAATTTTAAACAATAGATTTTTTCATTAAAAGTATTAACGCACTGTAGAGTTTAGGGAAAATAATTGAATTCAGACGTGCATCGAACAGGTTCGAGGCTGCTAGACTGACCTAAAAAACTAGATTTCGTTCAATATATTATTGTTATTTTATTTACCGAATTCGATAATCCGATGGTACTGCACAGTTCTGATAGAAACCGTATCAGAAAAGCATTATTTAGTAAGTTTGAGTTCTTTCAAAAGCTGTAATGATTAAAGTATTAATCACACATCACTCTTTGGTACATTATTTTTTCCATATTACTACATTCTCTTTTATAAACATTTTCTTTTTTGCCTTACTTTGCCTTGCCTGGAGTTGTTAACTTGTTAAAATTAAGATCGAGTTCTTGTTAGATAGCAGCTAAAGTCTAATAAATAAAGAAGCATCGGTCTGATAGTAACTAAATGATCAGCAATCATTTCAATTATTCTGTGAAAAAATTTAATATCATATTTTACATTTAATTCAATAAATGTCACTTTTGAACACCGAATTGCGTTATTAACCAAGTTAAAGAAGCTATAATCTTTATAGCTATATATTAAACTCTTTAATTTGCCGATGCGAAACACTGAGCAAAACATTGATTAATATCAGTGTCATCTACTCTAGTCCTCAGCAAAGTGTCAAAGAAGTGATCGCCTAATAAATGTGTATGTACTAATTATTTTTTTTTATGAAAATCTGGGAAGACTAAACATCTTAGAAACAGTAAATCCATATGTTATTTATAAGTTGATAATCATCTCAAAAATATCAGCTTACTAATCAAAAGACTCGTAGGGAATATCCAGGATATACAATGACATAAATACTGTAGGATACGTGCGGAAACTATAGATGGCAGCACATGACGACAGTAGCGATGAAGTGTAAATCAAAAAGAAACTTTGCAGACCCGTTCGTCAGAAATTCAAAATACTGTTTTAAACTAAATATAACAACGGTCAACGCGATTTTGGGCCTGACTTCTACATGCTAAATTGTAGTCCCTTCTATGCCAAAAATAAGGGAAATTTTTTTTTTGTTCAAAGTTTGCTTTTGTAGAAACTAGAGCATTTTTTCGGCAATAATTATTGATTTTTATTTTAAACCTTTATATATTGTAATTTTACTTTAAATTATAGTTAGAAAAGTTTTTGCTGGATATAAGTCTTATTAAGAAATTAATGTCTAAACATGAATATTTTTTTTATTTCTTTTATGTTTGTATAAGCTCTCTTGTATTAAACCCCAAATGTATTCTCCCATCATATTCTCGTGGTACTGCCCTTGATAACGTTGTTCGAAGTCCATCACATCTTGGTGAAAACATTCTCCTTGTTCCTCGGAGTAGACAGACACCCATGTTATCTTTAAATTCGTCCAGATGAGAATTTAGCATATGAAGTTTGATAAATTCACCGCAAATGAAACAGAATGAATCAACATCATGTTTACACCGTCTTGATGCCATTTTTTAACTGAGTAATACTCAAATATATTTGTTACAGCTGTAATAGACAAGTTAACACTCACTACTGTGCCTCGTACAAATAATAATACAGTTTTACTTTCGGGTAAATCAAAGTGCTGCCATCTTTCGTTTATAAAATAAATTAAAATCTACTTAGATTTAAATCAGACAAAAACAAACTTTAGGAACTATTAATAACGAAATTCAAGTGTTTTTCAATATCTACAATCAGAATTCAATCATTAGAACAGAAACCCAAAAAAAATTTTGCTTGTTGACCGGTGTAATAAAATTATAGTAAAAATATAATAGTATATCTATTATTTTATTTTAATGTGATCAAAATTATAAAATAAGAGTTTCAGTTGATTAACAATGATTGTGAGCGAGGCTAAAATACATCGAAAAGTCAAAAGCTCTTCTATTCGGGGCAGAAAAAGTTGACCACGGAATAGAAGCACTGATACTAATTGCTGGCATCATTTGTCAATGATTTCTAATGTATCCGATATCAAGATTACAGTAAACAATTTTCTGAACCAATTATCGTTACACATCTTAAGAAATTACCTGTTTTCCATTCCCCTAATTCTAGAGGCGTGCACGCACGTTGGTTTTTACTTAATATTTTTTATCCAAATTTGTATGTAATTTATCAGAAAAATTTGTAGAAACATATCACGAAAATAGAATATTTTCGGATTTTTTATTGTCAATAAAGTGAATGTTGCTTGAGGTTGGATAATGGATATGTAATCGAAAATGATTTTTCATTGAATAGTTACTGAAAAAAAGATTAATATGATAGACAATTCTTTCTCATTTGCATATCACTGCGCACTTGTCAGGTGTTTAGAAGTATAATATACTGTTGTGATAACATACTTAAATCGCAACCGTTCTCTTTGAGATTATGGTCTTTTGCTTTTATTTGGAGCTAACAAGTCAAAATTTTCAAAAACTTGTTTAAAAAGTCACTACGGTATCGCTATCCAAACACAAGCTGTATATTGTCTATCATCTTTGCATTATCGTAATATTGTAATTTGTCGGGTTTAACAGTATTTACAAAAAAAAAAAAATTAAACAATATACCGAGTTAAATCATCGATGATTAGAATATGCTCACGAAAACTATAATTTAAGCTATTGTCGCAGTGTATTTTAATATCGGTACCTGTCCTATGGTATTCTGAGGTTGTCATCACACGATTATAGCGTAGTTTACATAAATCTTGAAAACAAGTGCAAAGATCATGTATATTTATTTACACGAAAGGATTATTTTTTTAACATCTTTATAATTAAAATCTAGAAAAAAAATTAACAATAGGGCACGTAATGTACTGTCCAATAACCTGCAATTCCCCTCATGCTTTTTGCAATGATGCTACCCTAGTACTTAGCGACTTTGTTGTGGCGTTGTGGCGCTGCTTGCTTTACGATTTTCCAACGTAAATAAGCGCCCTCTTCACGCAATAACAAGGATATAATTTTCTTTGCGTCGCCGTGGGAGATATATTAGGCGCTGCAGTAGAATACAATACTGGCGCCCTCTGCGCTAATTATTAATGTCTCTCTTATAGAGCTGCAAGCCTAGTATCTGGCGACTCTGAGGCCCATTTTGGGCACGTCATCGTTGTCGCGGTTGTCGCATGTTGGTTTTAATGTGTTTGCTGAACACCGGTAGCTAGCTTACCTTTACGAGATAAGTACATACGTAATTAATTAAAAAACCCATAAAGATTAAATAAGTATTTCTGTTTCTTAATAAGTGTTTAAAATCATTATTTAAAACTACACTATCCTAATTCTGAAGAAGTACCTAAGTGATGGTAAAAAGCGTATCCAATATTATCAAATAGAATTATAAAACTTAGCGAATACACAACATTTAGTTACATTGTTATATATTTTTAATATGGTAATGATATATATTATTCAAATATAAAGAATAATATTTATTATGAGACCATTTACGGACATTTGAAGCAATAGAAATACTGGGATAACGTGCACCTATTGAAATATTTGCTAGGCACGTGTTAAAAAAGAATTTGCGTAGATATCATTTTCAACGTTATGATTCCTAGCTTTGCACTCTATGGTCACGCGTACTGAACTGCGGAGAAAAGCGGATAATTCTGGATCTTTTATCACACTGTCAACCACGGTCCTGATTTCGGCGCACTCTAGATTCAGATCCTGATTCCAGATTCATGATTGGAAGGAAACTCTACTTTCGTCTATGATTAAATTCGGAACAATAAATTATCGCAGAGGCTCGCAGTCTCTAACATCATAATTATTTATTATGACACGATCTCGTCTTTCCTCTTGATCTCGATGAATTTCCAAAAAAAGTGCAAAAACAAATGAATGCAAAATCAAGCCATTCTCCTCTTCGCGCCGCGAAGCAGCGCCACGACACTGCACACTCGCGCCAGCGGCGGCGGATGGCGGTATGAGGAAACAGAAAGTCTGCGGTTTTATTACGTGTATAGATAACAACATTACATATTACAAACAGACGAGCTCGCATGACATGATGGATATCAGTGTAGTAACGGAGTTATGTAGAAATCGAAAACATGAAGAGATCTGTTGTCTCCGTCTTCTTATTTGCGAAATAGGCACGAGTTTAGAAATAGGATATTTCCAATTATATTAATTATTTCATTTACGTTGCCATCTGTTGCTCGTGATTGCTAAAACCTTTGTAAAAATGATTTTTAGCGATACAATATCCATTCGTAATAGAATATTTTGTTATTCAATGAAAACGTTGTTTAAGAAAAGATTCCCATATTTTGGTTATCAAACACAATTGGTTTACAAATTAATTTCAGTATTTTATTTGGTGACAATAATTTCTGTCATTGTTCATTTTGATTGGGCATTGACAGAAAAAAAAATTGGAAAGCAATGACATTGCAGGCGAATCTTAAATATATTATAGAAGCTAAAGTTTTCAAAAATTTACATAAATAAACGTTTTTCAGTTGTTCAAATTTAAGAATATAACTACGAAAACCGGACTTGAAACATTACCTATTTCGCTATTATAAATTTCTTGAAAATTCATACATTTATACATTTTTCAACCAAACCCACCGCTTTTGATAATATTTATGATATTTTAAGAAAGTTGTTTGAGGATTTAAATTAATTAGACTGTGATTCTATAGATTGCAAGCTAATCGAATATAACATTAAAAAAATAATAACTTGATAATTACATGTATACTCAGCCGATCGATTTCAAATTGTCAAAAACCTAAATTTTTACCAATTGCTTGGCTTAGGAGTTATTTGAATAAATATATTTTGAAAATATTTAAGTAACTTAATTAAAAGAGACGTTTCACGAACGTATGGAACCCCCGCCCTGATCTTTGTAAACTTATAATTTTAAATTTTAGACGAAAACGGTTTGATAATTATTTTGGTGTATTTAGTGCTTTTATTTTGTACAAAAACATTAAACACAAGCATTATAGGCAATACTTTGATCAATAAATTAAGATGGTTTCAATAACATATTAATATCTCACCTTTCCCGTTCTCATAAGTCGTTGTTATTTCCTTTATTCATATATTTTGTCGGAATAAAATATATTTATGTACAATAAATATTTCATTTCTTTTGCGATTGACAGTTCAATCAATATTTCGCAATAAATTTTGCAACGAACCTGTAGTGACGTATCTACTTGTCATTCGTTTTATATAACTAAAATGTTGCTTCATACAGAAAAAATACTATATTAAATTCTATTTTAATATTTTTCTGTTATTATTTACGTTTTAGCTCTATTTTATAAAAAAAAAAAACACGTAAAGTGCACGCCGTATATGAACATCGTTTGCCTATTTTAGTGGATTGTACGGCATTCTATAAAGATTTTAGAAAATAATACCTATTTAGATAATGGAAATGACATATTTAAAATTTTCAAAGTTATTAAAACATATTTAGCTCAAAATTTACAATATCTGGCGAAGTTTTCTGTGAACTTAAAGTGAGTGATTTTTTTTTTTGTGAGTGAGTGATTTATAAAAGCCGCAAAAGGAATTTCAAAGAATAGCGCTTGTTTACTTTTAAAAATTAAGAGAATTACATAGAAGTATTCTCGAATTCTAATAAATCAGTGACTATCCGACATATTAATATAAATATGGTGACTACAGGAAAATTCGATATCACTTGATAGGCTTAATTATATGTAAAAATTCCAAGCAAAAAATATTTAGAGATCCTCAAAGGAACAGGGATTTAATCATTACAGGGAAAGGAAGGCAAGAACGCCCTCAACATATTAAGTCCGAACTGGAAAACTTAAAATCGTTTCCTCAATTCTGCTGTGCTCCTAGTATTGACGGAAAGTTCGGACCCACCTTGTGTATCGGTACATCGTCGTCGGGCAGTGCGCGCTGCGGCGTGCTGTAGTCCCGGTAGCCGGTGGGCGACGGCGCACCACGGGGCGCGGCCGGCCGCAGTTCTTCTTCGAATACGTCGTCGCTCATGCTGTCGTCTGTCGCCACCTGCTGTGATATACAGAAAACAGTAATATTTCAGTAGATGGCGCAATATGGAAGGAAATAGTAGCGTATAATGAAACACTACCAAGTGACTGACTACCAGAGAAACATTTTAGTAAAAAAAACATACTATAATCATAATAATAATTTTTTGGGTCTTCACACTTGTTTTATGAAAAAAAAAAAAAAAGCTCAATATTGTCATATTACGGTATTAAATTTCGAACCCTAAATGTGTTGACATGAATAATTTTCATGAAAAATATTTAATAACATACTAAAATTACATTTATTTTTCAATTACTGCATATTTAATGTTACACATGTAAATTAAAGAACTCTAATATCTCACTATCCATTGATAATATGGATAGTGAAATATTATAGTATAATAAATAATTTTGCATGTTTACAACATCGAATTTTGAGATTTACTTCATTTTTATAAATTCCTTTCATTGAAAACGTATACTGTACATATATTTAATTTTCAACATAAGTAACCAAAATTTAGAAACATATGAAAACAAAATTTTTAACATTTTATTTAATTCAAAATATTAAAAATTCTTACATGTTAGAATACCATAAACGAGAACATCGCAGAATGAATAAATTCGTTTTTATAATAACATGGTTTACTCTAAAGTAAAACGTCTCATTTTTTATTATTACTTTTTCTTATGTATTGAATAATTTATCTACCAATCTTTATTTAAGAAATGTAAATAAAACAACTTTCCTTCTTTTTTTAAGAACTTATCTGTTGTTTCATTACGATAATAAAGGTTATTATTAAATATAATGAGATAGTTATACTCAATATATTTTTATAATGTATATATTGCTTTACCAGTTCAGCGATTCCCCAAAAAATCAAGCTTTTAGTTAGTTTTACAAAATAAAATACGATTTCTCTTACAATTATTTTACAATTCTAAAATGTCATGTTATCATTAAAACACTACATTCACATACTAACCCACTAACAAGGTTAATATCCTCAAATATTTCGTATACTCGAACGTATAAACACAAAACCGATCTCCCGTGCTGTAAAACAGTACACGATGTATTATCACTGCCACCGCCCACGGTCGCCACATACGTAGTGGCTTCCACAGAAACGGCTTCCTGGCCTCTCTAATGTGATGTTGCCAGGATTATATTTTATATAGTGCTTTTTGAAACCCTTATAACGCGACCTGCGTTTTCGCAACACTGACGAAATATTATTAACCTATTAATAATGGAAAACTACTATAAAATTATGACTCACAAACACGGACCTGCAGAATCACTAAGGAGAATTTTCTTTAAAAACCAAAAAAAAAATGGTTCCAATAAGGCACGATAGATGGTACTTATTATGTCAAAATAGTTTTCAATGTTTTATAATAAAATGAATTCTAGATGTATTGTTTGTGTATAGCTAGCTGGTTAACTGGTTGTATTCAAAGATCATATTGTATTTCAATTTATTTTACCAGCGACGCACTATACGAGTACATAACTTAGAATTAATGTTGTTAGTTTCTCCGTACAAAAACATAAAGATAAATGCGTACATGTGCCTGGTAACGTGCAAACGACAAGGCATTCATACACACTTCACATATGACATGGTGATTTACCATATATATATATATATATTGAAATAACATTTATTTGACACAGTACACTCCACTACTAAGGTAATCGGCGCCCGACTACTGCCAGTGCTCTATAATTGATTGTCAAAATTTGTAGGTACGGACTACGCTGTGGTAAAAGCTTTATTTGTACCTATTGATTGAGTTCCAATTTGAACTTCCACAACGAACTGGAGGGGCTTAAGGGATCGTTTAGTTTTTAAACTCATTTCAGTTTTTATATTTTATACGCATGAGCACGTGGTAATACTTTTATCTCCTTTTAAAATGTATACAATAAAAATTAAAAGAACGAATTGAATATGGCTATGTAGAAGTTTCATATATTTATTATCATTTTTAAATAATAGTAGGTATACGGATAGAAGTCTAATCTCTTAATCTATTTAATTCAATAATAAATTGTAAATCACGAAGATTTTTTTAAATTCGTTGTGAACAAAGGCGCTAATGAATACATCTTCCAAAGACTATCCTACTGAGCAGTACCATACCGGCGTACATCTTATTATAAGAACCTGTCGCACGAGGGTCGGAAGACCAACGCGGCATGCGTATATTTTTTTGGGCCTCACTTTTAAAACTTGTAACGTCTTTGTTACTAACTTAAACATATTTGCACGTGAAAGTTATACATATTCAGGACGTACTTGTCAAAAGTTTTCCTTTAATATCAAACATGATATAGGTATATCACTTATAAATGACTTATAAAATCGGCCACATCGGATTTAATTATTAAATCCATTATAGCCGATTCTCGATCGACAAGAATCGATTGACCAGATCAAGTAACATTTTTACTCCCGCTCTACCTGTAACTACAGCTGCCCTACTTTTGATTTAATTCCAGTTACGGTCCTAATTTAATAAGATGTTTTGTACCCTATAACAAGAGGACTATTGAGATGAGGCTATTGATACCTCATTCGAAGGATTAGGACGAGTATCTTAGTAGATACGAAGGAAAAGATAAACGTCCCCGCATACAATACGCTGTTAAAATTAAAACCTCCCCTGAGTCGGGTAGAAACTAATTTAAAATGAACTTGCGAGACTTGTAATTATCTCTCGGCAAAACAATCCAAACAAAACCTTTTAAAAAATCGAAAGCCCGTTGATGCTTGTGTTAATTTTATACTGTAGAAAAAAAATAGGTATATTTTGTACTTAGATACGTAACTTCACGCAATATACATCGTCCATCATCACTATAGTATACGCGCCTCCTTTCCGCTCCGTATGAATCAGAACTCGCTCCCCCTTGCGTCGTACCGCATACAATAGAAGCCAGCGCGGCGCGCGTCGACGCTGACCTATTGTCGAGTGATCTGTCTTATTCTAGCGAGTGGAGTGATAAATTGCTGCACCGATGCGGCACGATCGTATTATCTGTTCTACAAATAGAAACTTGCTCATACGAAATTCGTTTCAGAGACGTCATTTCTATAATAGTGTCTTTATATTAATTATATACGGATCCGTAGTATGGTCTAATCAGTGGCGGATTTATATTTTTTATGAGTGTAGGCCACTTTATTTCTGCCGCCCCATGTACTTTTCTAAAATAATAATTTCCCGAAATGTGCCGCCCCTAGGACGCTGCCGCCCCTAGGCCGCGGCTTACACGGCCTATTTGCAAATCCAGGACTGGGTCTAATGAGCATATAACATTATATAATGAGCATATATATTAAGGAAAACATGGTAGTTATCTAGTATATCTACTAGATTATTTACCAATATCTTTATCAAATCTGAATTTGAATGTTATACAATTCACGCAAAACTAGAAGAGTCTATGTGTGTATCATAACAGCTTATAACGCACATTCAGAAACTATTTCGCCCGTCTCAATAAACAATTTATAAGTAGGCATGTATGTCTCATTTCAAATTTTGTGACACAGGTACATAACGATTTTCATGGCTCAGTAGGTGCTTAGGTTTGAATACAGAACAGTCAGCTCCCTTAGTAAGCCAAAAAAAAATGCATGAATGTAACAAATGATGGAAATATTAAATAGTTTTAAGTTTAACTTTGGATAAATATTATTCAAAAAAGGATTTTTGTCACAAATTAGATATGCGAATGATACAAAAATCTTTAAAATAGATAAATTTATCGAACAGTTTACTTAAAATCTCAACTAATATGTAGTAAATGACGTAAAAATTTTACTTATTTAATTTTCACTAACATGAAGATAACTAACAAAATTTTACATAATTAACTTTTATGTTTTGAAAATGCTTATAAAATAATTGGCTAAGATACATTTTTTTTAATGAATTACTATTCAAAGTATTCAACCAATAAAAAGCCTAAGAGTCTTGATATTAATATTATCTACTATCTGTACAATATTTAGTACCCACAATGACACAGACATTTTGAGTACGTATTATAGCAATAATTCAATATATAGATGTAAAATTATTTACATCGAGCTAACCAACCAAATTAACATAACTCTACATGAGAACGGGCCGTACGAGCGAACGATTGAGCAGGTAAATAAAAAGGCACAAAAGTCAATACACACGAAGCGGTAACAATTTAAAGGTACCTATCTACGTACATAAATTTTATGTGACTTTTATTGCGCTTACAATCTACAGTCCAATGAGTTACACATTCAATGCGCACGCAACAACAATATAATTACCGGGAGCCACCTCCCCCTAGAATAATTAATCGCGACGTGCAATCAATCGAGATGACGTCACGATACGAATTTGCGCCTGTCTACCCGAGAGCCGGCAGCGGGACATCAAAGGCATATGCTTCGCTCCCCCCTCTCCCCTTTATCTGGACCCCCTTCGCGCTCGACTACCGACTGTGATAAACACATCGATCAGATAGCTCCGGGCTCATGTGTTCGCAGTAGTAATTGTTGCTTAATGAAATAATGACAGGCATTTAGTAATTGAAAGCATATATACGACGTTTTTTTTTCTACACGGCTACTGTAATTTAAAACTACCATTTAAAGTCATGTAATTATTTATACGCTATCTATATAATTTATCATTCCATTACACGCACTTTTACCTGCTTGAGACCGTACATGTCCACACATAAAACGGCACGTAGGAACTACCACCAACTAAATGCCAATCGGGCAGTCTATTATTTTAATTGTATTCGTAGCCTAATTTTATGAGCAGTCTTATAAAAGATGTCTTGAATCGGATCGTTGAAATCAAATGTTTCTTTAATGTTACAAGAAAAACATTTTGGACACGCTCTTTTTTTTTGACGTAATTATAAAGATAGTAAATATTAATGATAAAATTTCAATTAAAGTACGCTATGTATTAATTAAGGTGTCCCTATATGCTCGATAAGGAATCACATGTTAGAACGGTTAAAACACAATACAACCTTTCATGATGCTGGGAACCGTTGACCGTCTGTTAGCAAGTGCGCTTATGGAGCAAACACAAACAAAATAATATACTAAGACAGACGGTTGTCAGTGAAGTAAATCTACGGGGGAGATGGAAGAAGACAGTGAAATGGGGTGCGTTCTCAACTTGTCAGTCGTTTGAAGCATCTTCACGAAAGACAGAGATGCGAATTTTATCCTTGCCATAGTCATGCGTGCGCGGTGAAAGACAGAAGTGTGAATGACAAAATTGTCAATCGTCCACTTTTTAAAATTGATGTTATGCTTTTTGTTACACGTACACGTTGAAGTAGGACAAATTTAATGATTATCTAAAATTTCAAAATCTATGTATGTTTTTTAATGCACCTAAAGAGGGACAATTTCAAAATTTGATAATTAAACATGATTTTATTGCATTACTAGCGATGACATAGAAAGTTACAAAGAACAAGAATTCGATAATCAATTTTGTACAAGAAAATTAACATCTAAATTAGAAACAAACAGCCGCTTGTTCGAAAATTCCTGACATTTCGCTATTTACGTCCTTGACGACTATCATCCTACCTAACTTAATATAATCACTCCAATGACTCGTAATCGAGATTAAAGTTCTACAAAATTAAAAATTTATGCCCATATGAAAAGCAGATAAGCCCAAATATTTTTGTGCATATATATAGAATCATCTTTAACTGCATGCTTACTGAAATTACTCGATATAGTAATATAATAGTCGTAATAAATATTTAGCGGCCTTACAGTTTAGCACAAATATTTCGCACTGTTGGATCCGAGTTGATATCACACAATGACGTCGCGAGTGATAGCCTTTTATTACCAGACCCTGTGTCGGAACCAGTTGGATGTAGTCGGGACACACGAAGGAAGTCGCCGTTGCTTCCCGCCGCACCCGTCGCGGTCGCACTTAGTAGTGTTAGCCGAATAATTGATAACTGGCGCTTCTTTCATATGTCCATTCTGTTTATGAACACATCTGTGCTGATTTTAGTATTCTCTTTGTTATCACATGCATTGATTCCCGTAAAACGAATATAATAGTTTATAACAACTATATTAAAAAACATTTCAGGGTGTTTCCACTTTAGTGTATACATATATATAATATAACCGAAGGTATACATAATTTGGAATATTAAAAATAAACCAATTTATATGTATGTGTACAACGTAGAATATTTATGAGTTTTAAATTATATTAATTTTCTTTTTGTGGCTTCATATACCTCGCAATACGATATGACACAAAGAAAATATGACAAGAGGAAAAGGAAAGATACAGAGATAATATTTTAATTGTTTCCCTACACGTTTATTACCTATGATCCATATGATAAACATCTATAAGCTTACACCTGTTTCCCATAGACTAAGACAGAGACGTGAGATCTCCACTTCGTTCGTGATATGTAAACTGTTATTAATGTATATTTGCGTAAAAGTGATATAATGAAACGAACAGGTGCACGCAATTTTGCTCTGAAATCAAATTTTCCTGGGTGCGTTTCGTTCGATGCTTCACGCCAATATATACCTGTTTCTATATATACACGCTGTTTAGCAATTGCAGTTTTGGTATCGAAATGAAGGAAACCTATAAATATCATTGAATCCAAAACTACATAAATGAACGAGGGCTTATAAATCGGGCGGCAAATAAAAACGACTGCCACCACATGAACAAGAATTGACCGTCCCAAGGAACTATAACATAGTCACAACGAGTGATACCTTATATGTCAAAAGTCAATTTGTATTCTGTTGCTGTAATCGGAATGCGCACGCTGCCTTTTTTAACGGGCGCGTGAAACCAAATTTGCAAGTACTTTGCTGGCGTAATGGAAAGCAAACATATTTTCACTAGACTTTAAACGATTTTATTAATTTAAAACGAAACTGCTTTTGTAATTCTAACAAAACCGTGTTCATGTAGTTTACCAAACTACTTTTGTTGAGTTATAAAAGTCAATTTAATATGCGGCCATGCGTTGATGAGAACTTTCAGATATTAAGCCTAAAAGAACAAATACTACACTTTCATCGCAACCAAAAGGCCAAAAAGCGATAGCGTAGAGAGCCTCTTCGAAGTGCCCAAGTTTGATCTTCCGCACAACTATAGCGTGATGTTAACTTGTTTCTTAGCGCCATCTACCAAACAATATTAGAAATAATTCGTTATTCAACAAAACATTTTTAATAACAAAGTATTCTTGTCCAGAAATAACACACAATTGCTTCTTAATATTACCACGAAAATATAATTAATGGTATTATCATAAAAAAGTGTTTGTATTTCACGAAATATTGTTATTAGCATAAGCATTGCTAATAACAGTAGCTAATTGTCACTATGAGAAAGTGTTTTATTAATATTATGACATACCGATCTTATTTTTGTAAAAGATTATTTATTGCTACTTTAATATTTTCTGTCCGCACATTTCATCAAATCCTATTAATAAAGTAATTTTCAAGTAAAAATAGCTTAATCGATTTATAATTACATTAAATAATAATATGAAAGTAATTTTGTATATTACATATTACGTTTTCATTTTTTTTACATTAAACTTGTAATATCGTCAAAAAAAGAAGCATTTTTAATGATATTAATATTTTTACATTTGCGTTACATTCTTTATTTATATTTCCAGAAGATGATTACTGTGTTCTAAAAATAAGCGTTGATTCCTGTTGGCTGTTTGATCTGACGTAGATATTACGAAAATCATATTCTGCTCTTTGATTCGTGTCTCAGAGTTAAAAAAAAATCAGTCCTATATATAAGTATTCCATTTCGCTGCATCCAGTCAACACAGAATCCAATTAACTTCCAAAGGCCACAGATGTGTTCAGTGGGGTTGGACCATAGACATATACGAATACAGAAGTGTCACAATTTGAACTATTCCAATTAGAGATTATTATTATTATTTATATGTACCTATTCTCGAATGTCTTTTAATGATGTTAAATACGTACGCTCTAAATCCAGCACGTAAATTTAGTAAACTCAAACCATTTAGCCGACATCGTTATTACATCAAAATTACATCGGGGCGTGATTCGGCCGACGCGCGCCCTCGTTTTACGTAATTTTGATATCATAACGACATTGACTAAGCGGTTTAAAGTTTACAGAATTCGCTGCTGACGTATTGCGTAATGCTTTCAGACGTGCTATTCTGTTATACACCCTTCAAAATAGTAGGCAATACACGTAAATAATATAGAACAATGCCTTCAGCTGTTACGCACGAGCACACAGACACTGGTCAAATGATTTTGATCAATATCAAATCTATTATCGCGTCCTATTCTTCTTAGTACCTATCAAAAGTAATCCACAAGACCTTTTCTGTATAGCGTCGCTCAAAGAATATAACATAGCATTGACCGTGTAGACAACTCGAACATTTTACTATATGAAAGATTTGATTATTAGCTTCGATAATTGTTTAAAGGTAGCGACACTAGGCAAAGGAAGGGTAAAGTATTTAAAATATATATATATATATACAGGATACCTTCCAAGATATACTACAATAAAAAACTGTATCTATCGATGTTTCGGAAGGTCACTAATCGATTTTCATATAAAGTCCGCGACGTGCAAAATAGATGAACAAAAATAGAAGTTATTCATTTGCCCTTTCGTACAACATATTCGTGCATTTATACTGAGCGCGTGTATTTTTTCCATTGCTAAGTTATAGATCTTTTATTTCTAATGCAGATAAGTTAAACTTTCGATGTATATGGAGTTACGCGTCATTGACGTTGTTATCGGTCGTTTAATGGGGAGTTTTAAGGTTTCAAGTTTGCAAATTCTCGAAGTAACATGATTTATGTAAGATATTTTATCAATTCGATATAAATACGTATAAATAGAAATATAAATAATCTTTTAGTATTACAATGCAAAAATGAAAACTAACTTTACATTTCTCTTGCCTATGCGTATATGAAACTAAAAAATGTCGCATCAGAACTGACACGCTCCATTTTTTAAAATAGTATTGCTTTTTTTATGTTATGGCATGTAGATTTAGAAAAACGAAACCATTTCTGAACATATATCTAAACATAATGACGTCTATATGTGACTTCAATGTAAGAAACTTTGTAATCATGTGAAGTGAATGTATATCATAGACATGTATTATACATATATTAGTTTTGAACGCACCGATTCGTTTTCTGTTCCATTTGACGCGATTTCATTCAATAAGTTACGGAAAATTTACATTTACAATAAATTTTGCATGATTAGGCATTGCACAAATTAGAACAGAAAATATATTGGAGCAATTGGAACACCTTTAGAGCAAATACATTTTTTATTTTCGATGAATTTAATGTTTCGGTTCATTGTAAATTACGTATTATTATTATAAATATATTTAAAAATCAAAGAAATGAAACTAATTATTCCACCCATGAACTCATAAAAATGCATCTACTGACACTTTCGAAAATCGTTGAATTTTGTAATGTCAGTCGAAAATTGAAATTGTTTTTGAGGAGAAACGCCAAGGAATTCGACAATTCTATTTTTCAACAATTAATTAATTAAAAAATTCGCATAACAAATACAGAGCAGCCAAATAATGTTCTGATTTTAATTGTGAATATGCTATTCAAGCCAACAGGCTTCGACGTTCAAGTGTTCCCGAGCAAAGCAATAAGTAAGCTTAAATTGCTTTGATGGCAATCTCAGTAGCCTAAAAGTAACCTTTTTGTGTAAATACATATGTATGTATGTGTGTATGTGTGCATGTCTTTAGTGTGTGCATATTCTCGCCGAAAAAAACTTTTCGACCATTTCTAATTGGACATAAGACATGTATTATTATTTCTTGTATTATTATTATGAATATCACTATTTATCAGGCTCACTACTTTGATACATATATAAAAATTCCTCATATATATTTTATAAGTTGTTGTAGCTAAAATAACAACCAAGGATATGTCTCTCAGAAAGTGTTGTAATTAATAGCATGAACTTCTTTTTCTCAGGATAATAATTTAATAGAATGCCATAAGACAATAGACTAAGAAAGTAACGGAATATAATAACCGTACCGTTTAAATGTTTATCTAAAGTCAAACTCCTTAACCGCATAAGTAGTAAAACTAAGTTTATCAGACAACTGAGATGTACGTCGACTCCACTGAAGTTCGCTGAATTCTAAGTTATACCCAAAAAGATTCGAATCCATGGGAGTTTATTTAAGTCGTTTAATATTAATTTCGTATCCATAAAATTAATACTGAATAATGGGAATTTTACAAAGTTTTAGTTTTATTCAATAAATAATTTTACAGCAAACCCATTTGAAATTTGTGAAAAAGTACTGTTGTAAGAAGTTTGTTCCTGTTAATTCGAAAACATAAATATGTATTCGGCCCTAGATAACAATAAATAAATGAAAGTTAATGAAAATTAAAATCTCAAAACAGATTCCTGGCATGTACTTGGGTGATAAATTCGTGATCCTATTATACATCTATAGAGTGAGAGTGAGAGAACATATGTTATGAACTTCACACGAAGAATAAAATGTTGTTAATTTTTTTAATTATTATTGCTACTCTTAATGTAGCATTTATAACCAAAATGAACTCTGTAATGTACGCGATACTATAATATTTGTATTTAACTGTATTTTCTCTATTTTTTACATAGCGAATACGGAGTACATATAAACATGTATGCATGTAATATTTAGAATACAAACGTTAAGAAAAATATATTGATATTGTAACCAAAATAATATTTCTTATTTATCGATATTTGAATATAAACTTTTTAAGAGTACAATTAGTTTTAAAATATTTTGTACATAAAATGGGTTTTCCCCTGACCTGTAATAATATACAAAAACATGGGTTTGTGAAGAACGGGGACTTAGAAAAAGAATTTAAAAAGTATTCTGTACAATTTTTTCAATACAAAGACATAAACACGACATTAAAATACGTTCTGCACATTATCACGATAATATGTAATATATTTTTTATTAGGTACTTATACCTTTACATAAATGCAATAAATCTATAATTCTACGTTTAATATGTCAAGATATTGCTATTACGGTACCATCTTTCATTTACAAATAGAAATATCCCTAGTAAACATCTTAGTGTGAACTGGATGAAATGTACCTAAATTAAACTTATGAAACAATGAGAAAAACTCAGTGAAACAGATTAATGAACTTTTTGCTACTAAAGAAAGTAAAATAAACAAAAATAATGTTTTACAAAGTCAGAACTTAGAAAGAATGTACTTACCCTAGATTGCAATTAATTGTGATTTCAAAACTTTGACTTTAAAAGTTGGCCTGAAATATTGACTCTAAAACTCAGACTGGGGTGGGTTTCACAGTCAATATTTCAGTCGAATTCGTGCACCGAGGATTCCATATCGTTACACAGTATATTAAGATTATGTATTAACTCCTATTTTTTTTCATTCAGCTTGGCAAAGAGCTTTCCACTTGGTTGACTAGTTTTGTTATTTTTATTTTACTTTAGATTTTACACGACAGTCAGACCCTACTTGACACAAATAAAACAAAAATTTATAAAATGAAAAAGTGCATATCTCACAATAGGTACTCTTCATTTTTGATAAAAAAAAAACAAAAGAAGAACTGTTCTCAAAACTATACTATTGCAACTATTGCAGCCAAATAATCTCAACACAGATGAGTAAGAAAGGGACTGATTAATTTACTTATTATTAAAGAATCAAAAATTGCAATAACACATTTGTGGAACGAAATCTCATTCCCAACATTATAGCTTTATTATTTATAACTTAATGGCCCCGAATTTGACAGCCATCTAATAGAACCTTTCTTTCTGAGAAAAACGATAAATTAGTGAGGTTTTTTCGCAAGTGATAGTGTAGCCGAATTTTTTCTCAGGTGATTGACGGGAAAGTGTAATATATAATATTATTTTGATTGTTTTTTCGTTTGTATTACGTTAAGTCATTCTTTGAAGTTCATAGCATTAATCTTCATTGAATTATATGTATAACGATACGCAATTTATCCAATTTTCATTTATTCAAAAAAGACGAAAAAAGTTGTCGATCTCTCTAGAGTGCTTTGAATTATGAGTTATAATAAGTTAATGCAATAAACATTATTATAACACGTTTTTTTGTATGGACTCCCTTAATTGGAAATTTTCATATTTTTTTTTTATCATTTGTTAGGACATCTGCCATATTAACGTACATTTGGTCAAAATTTTAACAGGCTACCTATTACGATTCGTATAACACAGCCTTTTAAAGAATGAACAGACGAATGGACGGACAGACAAACGGCGTAGATTTAATAATAGGGTCCCATCAGAAACTTTTAAGTACGGAACTTCAGTTATGTGTTAGAAAAATAGAAGTGTTATCCGGCGATGCAATAAGAAATGTATAATTTCAATAATATAACATAATCTTTTTAAGAGACATTAAAAAGATGCTCTATGTGAACAAAAAGTTCACAAATGATTTTGGGCCTTTATAAACGTGGTGCTCTATGATCTTTCTCCAAAGTCTGGATCTTTTACAATGAAATTTCTTTACTTTCCAAAAATAAGAAATGTCATGAGAAATTTGCGATTTACGAAGCCAGAAGAGGCTGTGATAATATTCAGATATCAGGTGAAAGAGGTGCTGTCAGATCAATGGACATTACGTTTTGAAAAATAGTTCAAAGGAATTCTTTATTTGCTTGAACCATTTTTTGAGCCGACGCGTTTTTTTTTTCAATTAATCAATTATAACTAGTGTGTTTGTATATATAGCTACATCTTCCTCGTTGACTTCCTCGTTGAGGGCCAACTTTTATGAATCTGAACAGGAAGAAAACACAACCACGATTTAATTAAACGCTGCGACACAGCGCGGTGCTCAGGTGAGCTGTTTCCTCCAAAAACATTTTGAACACGAGTTGTACGATTTCGAAACGAATTGGAACTTTCGTTGGTAAAAAAATTATCGTCCCAAAATCTTTTCGTATTGATTTCAGTTTTGTTACGTACAATAAACAACGATTAATTTTATATTTTTGAATATAAAACGATTACCACGAGAATCTCTTGAAAATATACTCTAATCAATAAATTCATCTCATACTAAAAAAAAATTAACATTCGATATTCAAAAACATTTATTATCAATGATAAGGACAAAGTTTGAATGCACACTACATAAATACTTTATGAATTTCCTAAATCTTTTTATCGCTCAAAAAATTGAATTCTGTGGAACAACAGTGGCGCCTATATCCTTCAAAAAGTGTTACGTTCTATAGGAACAAATGAAGATCTATTAAAAGTTTATAATCTCTATATTTGAAACGAAAATGATTTTACTATTTTGCAATTTAACTATTTGTTTGAATGGTAATCCTTCAATCATGCTCTAATGGTTGGAGACATTGTAATCAAATTTTGCACAGAAGTCAATTATGTTTTCTAACAGCATATAGGATATCTTTTATGTTAAACAATGTATAAACATACCAGTAAAAATTGAAATTTATTACCTATCATTAAAAACAATGATGAAAGAAGAACAAAGGTCGTATCGGAATCATTACTAGAGTTAAGAGCCGGAACGGAGTCGAATTCGACGAAACAACCAGAATTGTCATCAGGAGTCAGAACCGCGATCGAGATCAGAAATAACATCATAATTGACAATGACGAATCGACTTAAATCGATATAAAAGCTGATTTTATGTCCACGTTAGCTAAACCGCGGACTGTCATGATACATATTTGGAATTATAAAAAAAAAATCCAAAATTTTAATATAACTTCAGCAAAGCTGGTGGGTAGTGGCTATAGTAATTATTATAAATTAAAGGTCTGAAATGGTATAGAATAGTTTGTACAAGAAAATCTAAATATACATGTATTAATTTTGGACATAAACATTATTTCTCGTTGTCTTTTAAAAGAAACTTCTCGAATACTGTGATAGACATTGATAACGAAAAGGGGAAAAAATATCATACTTGTATTATATTTCTTTGGTGTTCCGTACAAAAGCAATTTAGATTGACGAAAGGGTAAAAGGTTTTTAAAAGTTCGGACCAAAACTTTTAAAAGCTCCTTTCAAGTTATTGTACCAACAAGAACCTGATCCATTTATCTCGTTACTTACAGTCCCGTTATACTTTGTACTCTCTAGTTTACCGAGTCCATTAAAATCCAGCTTTTATCTTCCTAAAACTTACCTACGCACGGCTCGATATAATTTTATGACGCAACAGGCTACAATAAAGAAGTCTACACGCCGTACCGTTGCCTAGCGCGAGTAATGGGGAGATGCACGTCGATAGGGGGCGCAAGAGGGAGAAATGGGTCAATGTCGACTTCCGTAGGGTGGGCCGCTACGCCTTAGCCCTTGTTACGACGTGATAGGACCGGCCCGACCTGTATTATTGGATCTTCTCGGTGGTTATGTCAATCAGTCCGAATCTTTACAAGACTCGTATTGCGAATTTCATTTGCCTCCTTTGTTTGGTAAGCAGATGATATATACTGAGTGTAAATGCTATGTGATAAGCAAAGCAATAGAATAAATGTAAGTAATTCAATAATAAAAAATATAATTTTGAGATTATGAAATTGTCTTTGTTGAAGGATGTAGTAATATTTGATAAGATGTTATTTCATCGGTTGTTTTTGATCAAATATTGAAATAATTTGATGTTACATGTAGTTCTCATATTAAATAAAGATATCTATTATTTTCTAAATCTTATAGTATGTAATTATAACTTTATAAATGTTATAAATTAACGTGACATGCATATAAAATAGTTCATTCTTGACATAAGAGAATCAGCAGTATACCTATAATTTTTAAAAATGTAATTTATTCATTAATCTCGTGCCGCAACCGTCGCGTAATTTGCGAATTTTCATTAAATTTAAGAAGGTAAGCTCCTAAGTTAATTCCCCTAAAGCTATCTTGCAAATTGCAAAAGTAAATTTTGCTACCTTCGGCGTTCTAGATCTTAAACTGTTTACATTATAAGTTTCTTATGGTTCGATTAGAGAATGGATATAAAATCTTCTGTTATAGTTCAATTTTTAGTGTTCAACCAAAGTATTGTGGATAAAGCACGAGAATTTCGTAATATAAAAATGCACCCGATAATTCCGATATCGAATAAAGAATAATTTAGACATGTTGGTTTTGGTCATCTCGATCTTTATTACAAAGAACTCTAACCTCAGCGCGCCATCTTCCGGAAAGCTCTCAACTCAAATCGCTCGGAGAGGCTGCAAGCTTTTCTGAAGGTGTCAAATCGGAGGGATAGATTGGTGAATTGATAAAAATACTGCTATTTAGTTCCGCTTCCCAAACAGGTATAAAAATAGATTCAATAAAAATAAAACTTTTATTAATAGACTTCTATTTACTTAATGTGACAAAAAAGTCTTTTGTTTTCTATTTTTAGGTGTTTTCACATATTGCTAAAATTCAATAACTGTATCTATCGAGATACATCACTCGAGAGTAATTTAGGCAAATAAGTATAAATCACATTTTTGGGTCCGCAATACTTTTTGTAGAAATCATACCGGACTTTGAAAATTCACGTAACAATAAAATAAAAACGTAAGCTTTCTTTTTTTTTGTCATAAATTCTCCAAGCATATATCATAAGATACTCACGCTCATAATTGACGCATATTTCGCGAGCGAATGTCACAAAAAAATCACAATAAAACTCATTTCAAGGATAACTTCCTCGTAAAGGAAAAAACTTGTTAACAAGAATTTGTGTTAATCACCACGTAGCCACATCAAAAATACCGCCCAAAAGCCACACATCACATAAGAGTAATTCAAATTGTCAACACGTTCAAAGTTGCAAATTAAACTCTATACTGAGATAGTTTACGATTAAACTCGACGTTAAAACGAAGGGACGTCAAACTGATCTCGGCGAAGCAAAAACTCTAATTTTGAGGTTATCTCGTCGTGGAGTTAGTGTACAGCATATTCTAAACTAACAGGAAGCTTTTACTGGACGTTAAAGTCGAAATTTCACTGGCAAATAATACGCTGTCTGTGTGAGTATAACGCATCCCGATCGCTGTGTACCGTCTGAACATAAAGTTCTCGTTGAAATTTTCTTTGCCTTAGTGTGTGTTCACGGTAGAAATCTACATAACAACAAATTTCCCAAGACAAGTTGCAAGATAAATTGTGAGTACTTAACAAATAGATTCTTGTTGCCTCTTTTGCACATTCATAGTTGTCGTCATAAAAGTTATGGTGGAAAAAAATAATTACACGTAAAATTGTGAACCAAATTTAAATTTTAGAATGCAACGAATTTGGGAAGAAAGTTGATATTGCTTATACTTGCGCGCTTTTTTAATAGCGAACATATTATTTTTGACAACAAACATCTAATGCTTTCCAGTTTCCCAACTGACAAAAATTAAAAAAAAAAACTCTATTATACTTCTAAATTTTAATTCGTAATTAGCTAAAAAATTGTATACACATTCAGAGTAATATACACCGAAATGTATAGCAAGTTGCTTGACTCAAAAATCATGCGCAGTTTTCACTTCCCGAGTTTTTAAACGTAGGTGTCGTAAAGTGTGTTTCTGTGAAAAAAGTAATGTGTTTGAAACGTAAACACTGCAGAGCTACGATATACTATAATTTTGAGGTGAATTTATCCGAAGAAGAATATGTGCAGCGGTTACAGTCGGCGTTTAATAATGAAGCAATCTCGAGCCCCTCTCTTTCAATTGTTTAGAGGATTTCGTAGTAGATGCAACTCACTTCAAGACGAAGAAATTACGAGAAGGCCTGTTTCAACAGTCACTCTAGATAATATCGTCCGTGTTCGTAAAATGATAAAAAATTATATTTGATGCACTTACTACATTGATTCAAAATATTCTTGGGATTGAATCCGCACCGGTGTATAAGATCATGCATGATGATTGAAAATGAAAAAGATTGTGTCTCATTGAGTTCCATGTCAACTTACAAAACATCAAAAATCCGAGGCTATAAGGATCAGCCGACAGACACTAAAATTATTGAATAAAGGCGGTTACCGCATAATATCTATAAATGTAACGGTTGATGAAGCCCATAGTCTCTTTTATGACTTGCCTATAATTTAGGAAAGTAGAGTATGGGTTCATAAACTTGATCCAATACCAAGCATTGCAAAAAAGTACATGCAATAAAAAAAGTTTTGTATATTGTCTTTTTCAGAAGTACAGGTTTGGTTAAAGCTATTAAATTAAAAGGACAGAAAGCTGTCACGGCAGCCTCATTATACACAACACTATTTGCCAAAAGTTCTCCAGGCTTAGAATTAAAGGCTTAATGCTGCACCACGACAACGCATCCTCTCACACCACTGCGGTCCCTGTCAACTTTTTGCAGAAAAATAATATTGTATAGTTTTAGAGCATCTGCCTCACTCACCAGATCTCACAATGTGCACTTTTGGTTGCTTTTTTAATTTAAAAAGCAATTACGTAGTCGCAATTGTACATCAGAAGAGATCTACTCTGTTATTACTTTTTGACTCTATTTCTGTAAACAACTAATGTTTTTCCCTTTTGAAAAATTTGCCTACAGACGTATAGAAATGTTGAAGGAGACTATTTTAAACAAACTTGTATGTAAATCTGGTGTGCCTTGCTTATACAGTTTCCTATATCTCAATGGTTATGAATTAACTCTCATAGAATAAATATTCGTCGACCTTTTGATCATTGATACCGTTCATATCAAAATTTATTACAATATAAACGTGTCAGTATAAAAGTACAATTGTAAATATATTTTGATAGCTTTTCCTTGTCAGAATTATCCATTTTAGATATTATTTTCTTCGACTTCTAGACATACTGTTTAAGAATTATTCATCAGCGTTTACTGAGGCATTTAACATATAATTCATCTATTATTAGTCCATATTCGTGTCGTGTTAAATAGTGTAAACAACTGTAAATAAATAATTTAATAACTATGACGACGCTCTACGCATTATTTCTACCATTGATACCTTAATACCATTATAAATGTGAAAGCTGGCGTTTATACTCAATTAATTTTAACACAACCACTGAAGTCTTTATACAGTAGCTACATGTTCTAAAACCGCTATTCACATGATCAGTACCCTCAATAATTTGCAAAGGGTATTTACTGATTTTGTCCAAATACTTTATTTTACAGAAAAAAGTTTGGACCGTATATTGCATGCCCTTGAGAAACTGCACTTGCTCATCCAAATCTTATTTTAATTTTTATGCACAACCCTTTTAATCATATATTTGCACTAAATTTACTGACAATACTGAGGAGACAGACCATGGCGCGGCAATTTTAGCTTTCCTAAAGTAATCCTTTGTAACAAACATGGGATAACGGATTTGCACGAGTTATTAAAACCTTATCATTTTTTCGCTTAATCAGTTGTTACAATGAAGTTGGCATTAAACCTCTACCTCTCGTCAAAATCTCTAATGATACCCTATCGCATTCAGTAGCATGACTATTATTTTTTTTTTCATAATACTTCCAGGCTATTCTATACAAATATTCAGAAGAGTAATATTGTTGTCCAGCACTGGTTCCTCACTCGTGAAAATACTTTCAATTCCATTATTACACACACACACACACACACACACACACACACACACACACACACACACACACACACACACACACACACACACACACACATACAGTCTAAAGAAGTTTGTATTGAGACATTCTTATAAATGAACAATTTAAAAGATTAAATGCAAGTTAATTTAAAGTGGAGGCCTATTGCTTTGTCTTTCTATTATCAGTTCTAATCAATGTTGTTAAGATTTGCAAAAAAAAACTCTTTATAAATTTATGACGATGAAAATGATCGTAAAACATTATTTCAAACAATACATTTATTTATTTATTAACAACTTTAAAATAAATGAATTCTATAAATTTATATTCCAACATCCGATTGAACTGAAGGAGTCAAAACTCATCTAGCTGCAAATCGCTTTGTTTATCCTCGCATTTATTGTGAAATTCAGAACATCGTGTAACTCGTAAATTACTTTGCGCCAGAGGGATCGATCGCAACGTGACAACTACAACCACACAACGAGCCAAGTTGTATTCCTCAATTAAACACGCACACAAATGCATTTGACACAGTAACAAACACAAACAAAATTCAACTTTATGAAAAGAAACTTTTAGGCTTAATATTATTTACACAAACAAAAATTTTAAGGCAATACAGTTCGTACTACGAGAATTGAAATGAAACCACCATATCGAAAGGATAATGTGTGTGAAAAGGATGCCATTAGCTTTATAGAACTCATAGAGTGAACTTACGTACTGTGTGTGTTGTGTGTTTATCATTAAATGATGTCACAGTACTCAAAACATTTACGTAGAAAATTGCGTGGACTATTTGCAGTCGAGTCTTGAAGCTATAGACTTTTAAACACGTATCTATAGAATTATATACGTGTTTATGAGTTTCTTTAGTCCAAAATTTGCTTCTGTCGATGAATATTGAGTTATTTTTTTTTATTGACGGCAGTTGTAAGTTTTTTAAATCATAATCATACTTTTCAATTCTTCATTTATTTCCATAAAGGCGTATTATGTGCAAATGGTACGTATTTTGAATATTAAAAAAAATCCATTAAATGCAATGTTATTAGTTACGTATATAAAAAGTTACACTATAACTAAGGCGCATTTTCATTTTAACGTAAATATTCTTCAAACTACTAATCCTTTTCTTAGCTATCCATCATCATTGAGTGTGTTTGACATGCGCCACAGCTGACGTCCAAATCGATGGACGATTATTTGTTATTATACCTTTCCCTTTTCTTCTTATATCCAAGATCATATTTCTGTTTCCTTTGTCGGGCACTCTAGGACATCAGTGCTAACCAATCAGGAATAGGAGCACTATGCGTAGTACTTCCGCATTATGCTAACAGATGGCGCTACAAGTTTTAAAAAGTACTTTGTAATTCAACATAAGGTAATTGTTTTAATGATATATAATAAACAATGCAGTGAATAGGAAAATTGAATTTTAGACGGAAAAAATCCAATAAGAAGCGATAGACTAAAAAAATTATAAGCAAAAAAAATAATAATTAATATAGTTTTACTTTAGAAATTAATATTTATAAGACGGATTCGAATTCCTTTTTATTCCATTTTTCTCTGTGCAAAGAAAATATACTACGTGACGTGTGAAACTTTATGGTCGAACTAAATGTACCTACATACAAGTCATGTCACAATAAAAAGTTTTCATAATACTTTAGCATTTACACCAAAAGTAAAAACGTAATCCGTAAGACTTGACTGATTATCTATACCCACATTATAACCCATCTAACAAATCTTACGGATTACGTTCACGAGATATGTTTTTACTTTCGGTGCAGCCCGCCGTAATAATTGTTTATTGGACTATATCGTCGCAAATTTACACTTATCTTGTATTCCGATTAGTCATAAAGTCTGTATATTTCATTTAAATTAGTAGCTGTCGCTCGCGGTTTTGTACACATAGCGATATAATGGACTAGCTTTTCGCTCGCACCTTCACCTACGTGGACATATAATGTATTCCTTCGTCTTTAACTATATTGGTCGACCTTCCTGTCACTTCCAATGTCGTATTTAGTAATTTTTAGATCTGCTCCTGATTTTAATCCCGATTTAATTCTGGTCCCACACACAATTTCGATCTTGATAGCGCGAGTTCTCGCGATGATTGCCGGCCTAACTGTTTAGATGGTTAACTAACAATTCATCGAAATAAGAAATTCTACAGCAGATAACTGATATGTTTCTCGAAATATCTAGACCAACACCTACTACGTTGTGATGTATTGTATCAACTTACACAAAGTCATTTTTAGTAGGAACCCGATCAGAGAGCGACGTAGATATTTGTTTTGAATAACTGAGTTGATAATTTCTAAACGTTCCCTCAAAAGTTGCGTTAAAAATAATACGATTTCTAATAGTACCGGAACATCCAAATGAGGACAGCGTATAAAATTCATTTATTAATACTTATATTTCAAAAATTGAGAGAAGAATTTACTTTATTTACAATCAAGCGATTTCAAACCATGTAGAATTAATACCGTGCTAAATAAACTTCACTAATTATTTTCAGTTAGTTGCGTCCATGGCTCTTGTATATACCAACTATCAACTTGTATAATCAACAGAACTAGCTAATTTTTTCTGTTCTCAAATGTTTATCCGTGATTAAATATGAAAAAAGTATTATTTACTTGAGATTTGTTCAAGTTGAAATGATAGTGATATCTGCAATACATTATCGTCAATGTATTATCTAATATTATCAAAATGAACGTTATATCAAATAACTAGGTTTCGGCAGCGATTCCGCCCAAATGGACATAGAATGAATTCCTTCATCCTTTACATCAGCCGATCACGCTGCCACTCACAATCTCAATACCGGTCTTGCGCGCGGTTCCCATGCCGCCCCCACTCTTAATTTTGGTGTCAATCTAGATTTCTGTTCCGATCCTGGTGTTGCTCTCAATTTAATTCTTGACAAATTATCCCAAAAGGATGCATATTCTAACACCAAAAACATTCGTACTTACTATATAGAGCCAGTTATTTCCTTAAACGATACTTATTCGTTTTATGACTAACTGACCCCAATTCTACCACTCTTAAAATTCACGTCTGTCCATCTGTCTCTCTGTCTCTCTGTCTATATGTCATTTTATAGCTCAAAAGTGGCTTGACCGATCGTGGTGTAAATTAATATAATATAGTAAGATCATGTGAGCTTGTCTATCTGTCTGTTTGTAAGTCTGTATGTTATTTATAATTTAAAAAAGGTTTCACCAATGTTAATGAAAACTGGTACACAAGAACATGTGATTACATAAATGATAGACTACTGTCTGTCAGTCTGATGTTTGTCTATCTATTTAGTTTTTTATAACTTAAAAAAAATTTACCGAATTTAATGAAAATTGGATACAGTAAGAAAATGTGATTACTTAAATGATAGGCTACTGACTGTTAGTCTGTCTGTTTGTCAGTCTGTCTGTACATTGTTTTATAACTTAAAATCGGTTTTACCGATCTTGATGAACATTAGTGTACTGTCAGAACCCACGATTACAAAAATGGCTCTATATTATTTTCATACACCATATTTTAACCATTAAGAATCAATCACTATTTTTTTACTTTTTTAGTAGCCATATTCATTTGTTTTTATACAATTGCTAATGTCTGTGTGCGTGATTTGCATTTTATCGGAGTTAAGAGTGGATTGAATTCGACATAAAACTTTTTAGGGAGCGAAGTACGACTTTAAAAAATGGTGAGAAGCGTCTTTCACAATTAGGTAGGGGGGAGTGGAGTGAAGTTGCGCGATGTACAAAAATGAGGTGCTGAAATCATTCATCTAATTACTTTGAAACTGGCGATACGTTATACTTACAAATATGTATATTACAATCTTTGCAATTATCTACGGTATTCAGTAGTTTGATTAAAAATAATTTATGAAGACTCTTCTGTACGTATCTGTAAATACACTTATTATAGTTAGAAAAATACTTTACATGTAACTTTTATAGGTTTTAATGTTTGTTGTTAAAATCTGGTATTTTTAATAATTACTTCATTCTTACGTAAGAGTGACAAGATGTTATTCTGTTGGTGGGAGTTTTTATTTTCATTGTATCTTTGTAAATATGTCATTACTTTTTATTGCATGTTTGGTTTAGATAGAAATAAAGCTTTACATACAATTTTTGTTTGTTTTATTGTATTTCATTAAATTCCTGTGCTTAAAATAACTTAGTCGTATTTATGAGTACCTATACTGCCTAAAATACTAGCATTTGCCACGGGTTCGTTCATATCGAAACCATAATCGATAGTGGAATCTAAATTGTAAGCGCAACGGTAAGCTGAATAGAGATTCGAGACCGGGAGGGATCACATTCGAGAATGGGACCGAGGTCCAAATCGAGTGTGGGACTAAAATTTAAATAAATTGCGTGACTAGAATCGGAATGAAAATCTGTTCAGAAATCTAATTTGAGAGCGGGATCAGGATCGAAATCCACTTAAATCAAGACTAGGTTTGGAATCGAAAGCGGGAGTGCGATCGAAATCGGCCGAGACAAATCGGCATCGACTGCACGATTGGGATCAATCGACTGCAGAATCGAGCACGGGATAGCGATCGGGATTTGTGATTGAAACCGTAATCAATCGATATACAAAATAAGGGAATTCATTCTATGTCCACGCGGTCGGAGCCGCAGGTGGAAGCTAGTAGTACAATATTACAATTTATTATTCTTGTAATCATCTTATTTTTGAGTTTGTAGGTTCAAAACTATATTATTTAATTTTAAAGTTTCTACAGTTTGCGATCAAAATAGTTTTACGGCTCTAAATATTAAACTTTGTACAGCAATCATAATTACTACCTAAAATTTTGTTAATTTAAATTTCATTTATTTATATATATATTAAAATGATTTTAAACGCTTAGAGCCCCAGCTCTCTAAATTTTATAGTACATTTAACATAATACACAAGTACATTTTATGAACAATTTATTAAATCCTTTATTAGCTCCAAAGAATAACTATTTAGATGAGAGATCCGATATTTTCGAAAACATATTTACCAAAAATTATACAACTTTCTTTGTCACACACAAGTAATACAAATACTGCTACTACAGTACTTGAGTGCCAGTTTTACCTATTGCTTATTTTGTATAAATAACTCCCACATGTATAATTTTTTATAATTATATATAAATCCGTGAAAGGCAAATCTTTTAGCATAAGCATACTCCTTTGCTTTCAAGAGAATAAACTAAATTTTGCTGACAGTCGGATGTCACCTTTCCTAGTGAAAAATTCATTACCGCATACGATTTCGTTAATAGATGCACATTTTTCAGTATTCAGCATCATCAGTGCCTATTTTGGCTTATTTTAGTCACCAAAATGTAGCCGACGATGTTTGTATATGCGGGAGGTGTTTATGTATATACCGACTGCGGGACTTAGGAGAACAAATACACGTTCAGTTTGAAATATAAGGTAGGGTACATTATAAGAGAGTAGGGCTGTAGATGCAGCGGCGTGAAGTGGCGACGACGTCGTATCATTAAATTAAGTCCGTATAAAACCCTAGAGTATATTCGTATGAAACACTCCAATTTGCTTAACATTGAAATTGTCAAGAAATGATGGATGCCCTCAAAGTCAGTGAACTCACTTTAAACACACAAGCTCTAAACATAAGTTCAGAGCTTGTATATTTATAGCGAGTAAGTTAAGTCTACCGACTGTCCTTACGTTGTCAATTTCACGAGACTGATCTTGTTGACGTTGAGTCAAATATTTTCTTATTGTTATTTATTAATCTAATTTCAGACAGCAGTGATAGCTATCGAAAATTTTATTTTAATAATAGTGTTTTATTTTATCAAGAAAGTTGAACCTTTTTATGTGTCCGTTTTCCGTTCACTCAATGTACTCAACCTACTGCCATATTATGCTTCTCTCGTACTCAGCAGGCCGCTGTCTATTCTCCATCTTTTTACGTCCATGACATTGCGTTTAAATTAAAATTTCCTGTTTCAAGTGAAGGCTGTAACTCTGTGCACCACACGTGCGAGTTTGGCCTCTTTCGTATTTTCATTGATGATATTATAACCGGTATACATCTATTTCTTTACACTGGAACCCATCAATTCTACTACTGTGATAATAATATTAGTAGAAAGCGAAATAAACGAAAGACAGAAAGAAAGATGAAGAAACGTAAATGTTAACTTCTTTTTTGTAGATATCGAAAACTTCAAACAATTACTAAAAATACATTCTGGTTAGTTGCAAATAAATGATTTATGCCATTTCTTTAAATTATGCGCTCAATGTTAACAAAAACAAAATTATAATTCTATGTATATTTATGGAACGTTATTGAAAACGACATTAAATTGAATACATATAAATTACTACTGTGTATACGCAGTGAGTATTAAAGAGAACGAAATAATGAAAATAATTAAAAAAGTTTTCTTTTACAAACGGTCATCGGAGTGAAAAAGTAAGCACCGCTCGGCGCCCGCCTACCGCAGACAAAAATAAACCAAGGTGCAAACAAAGTTATAAACGGCTGTTGTGCCTACACGTTTCAACAATAAACACCTTTATTACATTAATCCATAGAGTTCAAAATCATTTAAAAGATGACCCACTTCCTTACTTTTCGAAAGAGATTTCGTATACGTTTTACGAATGTTATTTCTGAGGAAATAATACCGGGTCTTCTGGAGGCAGATAGTTCGAATTAAATTTTTTTCCGGTAATCAACTTGGAACTTATCCACGTGGGATTGCACGATGCAGAGACACGACATATTGGAATATCAAAATCAGAGGTCAAAGACGTAACTTTTTCCTCGATCTATAATTTGTGAATTTCCCTAATCACTTATGTTGTGCTCAGTGGCGGATTTATATTTTTTATGAGTGAAGGCCACTTTATTTCCGCCGCCCCATGTACCTTTCTAAAATAATAATTTTCTGAAATCTGCCGCCCCTAAGCCGCGGCCTACGCGGACTATTGACAAATCCAGGACTGGTTATGCTATCGGAAGACAAGTTAATGTCCGAAGCTGTTATCATCCAGTGATGAAAAAGTTGTGTATTAATAACTTACAGGCGTTAGCCGTACAACTTAGAAATAAACTAATTGGGCACCACCTTACATACATAACCGTATTATTTTCAGATTATAACTTAGATCGAGCGCTTTGTACTATCTCCTTTAGTTTTGTCCAGTCACCTATGATATGAAAGGACAATAATTATTACAATACCAATGATCGTTGTGTGTGTACTTTCCATTTGTTATAGGATATCAGGATGAATTCACAAATTTTACTTCTTAATTAGTGATTCTTGTATTCATATAAATGATTTTATAGTGTACAGCACGTATTGTATTAAGTTTTAATCCCGCCACGTCATATCCTCATACTATTGTTTTTAAGCCAGTCCTCCACGTTGACACATTAGGGGTTTGTTAACGACCTTTAGCACTAGTACGATAACAACGTCCTGTACCGATGGTTTAACGTGCTCTCCGAAGCACAGAACACAGAATATATTAATAAAAGAAATATTCAAAAGTAAATAATATGTGGTTAATATTGTAATAAGTAGGTTAAATAATTAGCAGGAGCGTGCAGAAAATTTTCAGACAGGGTATGCACGGTTTAAAAAACTTCTCAGTTTTATCATTGTTTCGGTTGGTGGCCCACCGATGGTGGCTACTTATCCTACCTGACTCTCACTTGACAACACTTCGATTAAAGGCACGATGTTTTGATAACGATGACGATTCTTCTAGAAAATTCATACAAGAGGAAGAAAAGTCTTCACAAGCAAATACGTTTACTAACTACAAGTCTTTTAATTTTTTACAGCGACTACGACGTTTTTTTGATTTTAAATATTCGCAAAACACGCACTTGTAATGCTATTGAACATTATCAATTACTACCCGATTGGCATCGTTGACAGTGAATCTCTTTGCTGCGCTGAAGGCGTGGATTCGGTTCCCACACAAGATAAACATTTAGTTATTTCATTAAAACTTAATGTTTAAGAGTCTCGATATTTCTATATACTGCAGGTATACATTTACAATAAAAAATAATTAAAATATGTATGTATCAACTATGCTCACAATGTAAGTATCGTGGCTTAGTTAGGGATCATACGATGCTGTGTCTGAGTCGCAAAACATTATTATTATTGTTGTTACTATTATTAATACCGCTTTTTCTTTTAGGCCGGTCGCAATTAAATTTCAAAACAATTATAATTGATATTGAATTTAGTATTGTACAGTTTCACGAAAGTTACCAACCCTTTAATTTTTGGACGCAGTAATAACAATGTTACTTACTAGTTTTTCTAAATAATATTCCATACAAAAATCTGTTCCTGAAAATATTGCTAAAAGTGTATTTAGAAGAAAAAAATAAATTCGAATTCCTTTCCTTTTGTAATCAATTTAATAATGTCTTTAAAAGATGTCATCGAAAAAGTGGCAGATTTTAATTTATTTAAGAACACTTCGCCAGCAGAGGCATATTTTTTACAGTGAATTTAATAAATAATTACTTGAAGGCAGTCAGTAACTTGCCCTAAAAAAATAATTATAACGAAACTATAATAAAACTCTTCGTAATTACGATACAACAGAACAGAACGGAACCCAACGCAAAAAAGCTTTGCTTCCAAAATCTTAACACGCGTACATATTTACGCACTTATTCTGTGTCTATACGCTCATGACTCGACCGCTTTGATATGGCTCATAAGAATTGACTCGTTGTGCTCTAGACTTTAGACGTAGACAGCGCTAGCGCAGTTTACACGTGTCACTTGCGGTAGTTTAAGTCCATTATCGCGTTAGTTCATTGTACAAGTTAGTTATCAAAAATACTATTAGGCGTCGTGATAAAAAAAATAATAGCATGATTTATTGTGAATTACATTTATTTATCATTTAGGGCCATGTATGTATGGGACTACAAAATATGTTCAGTTTATTTGCATCTACCAACCGCAAGTGCTTATTTGATTCGCGAAAACAAAAGTAGAGGAATAATTGCAATTGAAGTGAATAGGACATAGACCTTGGGAGTAATAGAAACTTGAACAAGAACTATTTAAAATTTGTATCCTATACCGAGAATTGAAGATTTAATAATTTGTTTAAGCATAGTTAAATATTTCACTAGTTTAGACTTATTGTCAGTTTAATGGGTTAATACAAAAAAGATAGATCGAAGACCGCATTTGTTACCTCTTTAAGATTATTCGAATTTTGTTTCTTACCCTACGGGTCGAAGACAAGTCAAGCCAACTTTCAGAGAATGATGAATACAGTTTTAGCTGGGATTAAGTATAGAAATGCCATAGTATACATAGATGGCATCTTAGTATATCTTCGAAGAGTTCTGTAACGATTTGAGAAATGTACTAAGTAGGTAGGTCTAGAGAAGCGAACTTGATGGTGAAACCCTCGAAGTATACCGTTGGTTATGAATCAGTAACGGTTCTGGGGTACGAAGTTAGCGAAAAGTGAGTTAAGCTCTCCAAAACGAAGTTAAGCGTAGTATAAAAATTACAGAGACCGATGAGTTTAAAGAGTTAAAATCATTTTTAGGTCTCACATCTTATAGGTAATTTATAGAATAATACTCGCAAATTACATTAATATTAACAAAGTGGCAAAAAAGGGTATTAATTTAAAAGAATGTTAAGCGGCATTTGGAATGCCAAAGAAACATTTATGTTATCCGCTAGTTTTAAGACACTTTGAGAATCATGACAATAAAGTAGTGACTCGATTCCTTGTAGATGCTAGCGGAGAAGCAGTAGATGCATTATTGATGCAAAGGAGTTAGAGATAAAGAAGATGCATCCTGTAGCTTATACTTTGCGAAAGTTGAGCGACTTAGCAATCAAATATTCCGTGACATAACGTGAATGCTTAAAGAGTTTTATAGGCATTGAAATATATTAGGCACTATAAGATACTAGCGGGAGGCGGAACGGGTGCCCGCCGAAAAAATTTCGCCAATGTTTTTTATGAAATTGTTATGTTATGTTTTATAAAATTATGAAGTTGTATGAAATTGCCGTCTTACGCACTGTGCGGGCAGTTGGCGGGTGTCCGCGGCGGGTGATTTTCTGTGGCGGGGGACACGCGGGATTTACGACGGGATTCCGCTGTAGTCAGTTCGAACTCGGTAGTATTCAGCGACGGGCGGTTGCATATTGAAGTCTGGATGTATCGATTGTCAATATGGATATTCATACAGAGCGATTTATATACGAAATATATAAAAGACCATGTCTTTGGCATTTGAGATGTGAGGAGTATTCAGACAGGAATTAAAGCTAGTAACTGGTGTGAACTAGGGATTTTTGGGAAAGAAGACATATCCGTAAAAGAAAAACAAGATTATAGTGAGTACTTTTATTTATATATTATCGTATTGCCATGGTACTTGACCTTCACCAACAAAATAGTCAGCAAATAAATTACGGTATGATTTCGCACTTCTATTCCACCTTCCCCCTCTAGATACTGTAACATCTAAGATTCCTTCTAAAGGGTTCGAAAGAGTATCTTCAAATCTTATGCCATCTCTATCTTTTACATAATGATGTAACATATAACATGTTTTTATAATACTAGTCACAAGATTTATATTTATATTTAGAGGCCTATGAAATATTCGCCATTTATTCGCAAGAATCCCTTATGGGATTCGAATGCACTTTTGTGCATTCAATATATCTTCGAGCCCTGCAACGTTGGTAGTTGTAAATTCATTTCTTTATTGTCAAATTTTGTCTTTACAAGAAGTCATAAGATTTTTCAATAAACCGAATGCGTCATCGCAAAAAAACACACAAGGTATTGGCAAATTATTCACAGTTAGGATCGGGATTGGTTCTGGAATATTTAAAGCTTGTTGTTCATATGAATTATAAAATGTTGAGTGCTGTAAAACCCTAGAATCGCTAAATTTTCGATGGGCTTCTACACCAACAAATATAAATTTATAATTAGTATCACACACCTAGCAAAATCACAGAAAAATATTTTTTATAGTTATAGAACATAGAACTACTCTGTGTTGGCTTCACAATACGTAATATTTGTCATCTACGGCTCTGGTGCAATTCGGATGATTTGCTCTCTTGTTGAATTCCATTGATATTTCTTCCATTGCTCGATTGTTGGTACAGGAAAATAGGAATCCTTTAAATGCATCGATAACTCCCAACAAACTTCTCTGATTATTTCCGAGATTGTATTTATTCCAATGTGAAATCAGTAGTGGAAATTAGTCATACTGCAACGAGATGCCAAATATTTGAAACATATTTCTTTTTTTCAGACAAAGAACTAAAAAAAAATGGAAAAGCATTAGGAACCAATCACGAAGGAATTAAAAATGATGAAAAATCTGAAATATGGATCAGTACCCAAAAAACGTAAAAAAAATTATATATGCTTCGACCAATTAACTTTCTTGCAGGGCACAGTTAGGAAACATACCCATACTACGTGACCCGTTCACGAGTGGAGGGAGGGTCTTCAAAATAACACGCTTGGTCACAGGACGTGGGAGGCTTATATTCTGGTGTGATTATATAGTATTTGTAGTAAAACGTAAGTACCTGTTACAATATATTTTTACATGAGTTTTTCTCCTTGATTATATTAACTTTCTGTTAGCAAAAAATTATTTAAAATCATACTTATGAATTACTACTAGTAAATTGGTAGTTGCGGGGTGGGGGGTTGGGCATATACTACGGTTGGTCACCGAAAGGGGGGGAGTAAAAAATTGTAAAATATGAGTCACGTAGTATTGGTCTGTTCCCTTGCGGTTAATGATACTGCAGGAAGTGTTGATAACGCTACAAAAAATGATATTGCAAGTACCTCAGAACAAGGACAGTATGTATTTCAAAACCGATCCAAAAAAAAACAAAAGGGAGAACAATCAATAGACGTCTTAAATAAAAATGAAAAGTTGCAAGCGACCGGAAAGGATGCGAACCGACTGTTTTTCCTTTCTTTAGTGAGAATTAAAAAAAAAAAATTTTGAAGAAAACCAATAGGATGCGAAACTTCAAATATTAAAATTATTAAAGGAACCTCAGTGCCCCCTTCAAATATCATCGGAAATGTTTCCACCTCAGTGGCATCGGTCCCATGCCTCAAAATGATCAAGGGACCACATTACAGAGGATTCTATGTTTCTGTCTCTGGCAGAAGTCAAGCTTCAGAATATGGAATCAGTAAATGCAGGCATGACTGCAGAACCAGTTTCTGATTCACCAGATCAGTCCCCTATGTCAATAACAACCTCACAGTCGCAGGATTTGCAAGATTCAGTGTCAATTTTGGATAGTGGCTTATTTACAGAACTCTATTCTTAAAATTAATCTTTAATTTATTTAGTACTTCGATATTTCATTATAATTAAACAACAAAAATAAATCGAAATTTGTACTCACCTAAGAGTAATAACTAGTTTCTCTTCTGGAGATACACAAGCTCGCATGGTTGTATATCTTCAGGAATAGATACAACCATGCGAGCTAATGTCTAATGCATTAGCTTTAGCTAAAAATTCATCAAATGTTTTTACGCTCATTCTGTAACAACCAAAAAATGTTTCGTCATATATCGTATCGTAAATAACCCTTTTTGACTACGTTCCGCGAGTAATGGATGTACTCAAAACCGTTTTTTTTTTTTCGGCGACGTGCTTTATTATAAACATAAATAACAGCGACCACTTTCTACCACATCCATTTTGAAACTGATGAAATAATACTATCCGGAAACTGTTATGGATACCCGCCGAACCACCCGCTGAGGGAGCGGATATCTGCCTTGACGGACGCCCGATCCGCCTCCCGCTAGTGCGTAACGGCCCTAATTCGGGTATGATATTTGAGGTGGTGGTGGTGATGTAACCACAAGGCATTAAATTAGTTAAAGGATAATACAGATGGTAACGGTAGGTTAGCGAAATGGGCGCTTTGTTTACAAGAGTATGATTTTCAGACTGTACATACTAATAGTCAGACCCTATAGTCTAAATATAGTAGCAGATTTTTTTTCCAGGAACTCACAGAGAATAATGAGGTAAAATCAGTAAAGGAGGAAATAGGTTTAGCGGTGTATAAAATTACAACGGAAACTTTTGTACAAGAGTAGAGGGGTGATGAATTTTGTAGGTTTACTATAGAAACATTAGATAGGAATGGAGCTAGATGTCGGAATTTTTTTTAGGAAATGAAATTTTATATAAAAGAATTTGCTTTATTCAAATGGTAACCATGACCGGTAACGAAAACGAAGATGCGAGCAAAACGGCGAGTAGAATTGGGAGTCGAGAACATTAAAGATTGAAATCAAGAACGAGACCAAGGTGGAATCAAGTGTAGTCCCACACTAAGTCCCAAAATAGAATCAAGAGCATGACTGGAATAAGAATAAGGAGCGGTACCGGAATCAGAATTGAGACCAGGAGCGGGATCGAGAGCGGGACCGGAATCAGAATCTACTTAGATCGAGATCGGGTTCAGAATCAAAAGCAGGACCGTGATTGGAATCGGCTGTGATACAAAGTGGTACTGACAGCAACAGATCAATTTTGTAAACTTGAAAAGATTTAAGTTTACAGACTTGATCTGCTTGCTATTCTACGTCATTATTGTTATTATGTCAGGGCGGAAAAGTAGTCGCAACGCACCTTCGATTGACGTAATTATGATGTCTTAACAAAATACCGATTGAATTATTTAAAATTTACAAAATGGGCCGCGATTAAAATCGAGGACAGAATTGTGATCGGGATTATGATTGAAAGGGGGGAACTACGGGCGAAAGTTAGTATTATTATAAAGTGCGACGCGAATATCAGCCGCCTGAAAATCATTTTGCCAAACTTATAACAACATAGTGACCTCTTTATACATAGCGTAAGTATAGGAAGCATTTTCCAAGAAAAATATAATTATTTACTTACGAAAAGTACATACTGATTTATAAAAACCAACCAGGTTCATCTGGTTTCTTTACTTTACCATCGGCGCTTCCTTTCTCTGCAGGTGAAGTGGTCCACTTCACCTGCAGAGGAAAAACATCGGCACATTCATCATTTTGACATGAAACAGCGAGGTCCAGAGAAGAGTTCGTATCGTCGGACGTTCATCTAAGCTGCAGTCACAATCATATCTCAAACTGTTTTTACTTTCCAACAACTATTCCTACCTTTACACCCTTATTGTCTTGTTATCATGAAATTAATAAAGCATATCTCCTCCACATTTAAAAATATCTGTGAATATCAGTCATAGGAAAAATATAGATACATAATATAGTTTAAAATATTATCAAACATTTGTTTATGAAATAATGAATCAAAATTTGGTGAACACTAAATGGCACCCTGAAAACAGAAATGATAAGATTTGAATAAATCTATGTTGTCAATAAAACCATAACAAATAAAGAAATAATTATGAAATTAAGTTAAACATTTAATAGACACAATTTTTTATATCAATTTTTTTGTTATGTAATGAATCATCTATTGTATAGTTATTTAAATTGAGTAATTTTAGATAGCCAAAGAATATTATTGGTAAAGTCCGTTTCTGGAACATATAAATGGAAATGTCTACGTTATCAGAAGTTACTTAGAAGCACATTAAATACATCAATATATAATCCGCTTTCAAATAGTTTTTGATAACGTAACTACTCTAATGTAAACAACGAAATACCTAATCGTATTACAACAGAAAAACAAATCAAGTTAATGCCAACGCTAATAGAGCGCGTCAACAAGGTCACTTCACGTCACTGCGCCAGTATAAACGAAGAGAATCGACAACACCGCTTTGTGTAGAACGAGAGAGCAACTACTGTGGGTAAGATAAGAAAGAGAGAAATACATTTCGTGCTATGCGCTTAATAGAAAACGGCCGGACGAAAGCAACTCACGTTGATCATAATTTAGAAGGCCGTCTGACTACGCATCCACAACATTTTTTAAAATCTTACTTATACTTAGTACCGTTGGAAATTAGTATACTTAGGTACATTTTATATTCATATTTAAGTAGTTTAAGGCATTGTTAACTGACATAAACATTTCAGTTCCTAGCTTAAACCGCACTAAATTCAATTTTTCTCATAATACATTTACCGCTTTTTTCCATATGATAACTTCGTAGCTCATGACCCGCGTGAAAGCGGCCACAGTCGCTGTGCCATGACCGTTCCAAACAAACATGAATAGATCAGAAAAGGAAATACAGTGACCGAATCCAATGGACCTACTAGCGTTATGCATAATTTACTAAATTTCAAACTCTATACTTTAATTTTTACCAGATTAAAATAATGCTTATTGCTTAAACCTTATATAAATTCACATAACAAGTGTAATTTAGCATGGCCATTGAACGTAAACATGGCAACGTCACGGAATAGGCCTAAATGTTAACCAACAACGATATCAGCAAAATTTTATAACTATGCGAAATTTTGAAATTAAAGTATTATGAGAGCCACCTACTAAGATTACGAAGAATTGTATATTTTAAATGTACACATTTATTAACGGCCATTGTAATTCTTAAGCAATCGAAACAAATTACAAATTTGAAGAATAAGAAATTATTATTTCAAAGTTCAATAAATTAGAAAATGAAGAAAAAATGAAAATGTCATTACCAATTGACATGAATAAAAATATCCAATAATTTATTTATAGTGATTAAAAGAAACATGAAAAGATTTTCCCTCTAACGACCAGGCGCACAAGAAAACGTATAGATCGCATTGATTTTTAGGCCTAAACGGACGCGGACATTGCCCAAATTTCTTTTAAAACCTTCCACAAATTCTGTTTTGTATTACTATTAACTTGGCAAAATTCTTTATAAGTAATTTTATTTTGTAACAGTTTCGTAATTGTATAGTAATTTGATATTATTCATTTATCTGAATTTCTTAATCGATTATTTTAGTTAATCTTTTGCAGAAGGTTTGTATGATTTAGATACTGTTAATTTTATGTTTTTGTTATCTTATCAAATTTATTATATAAAACTTTTTTTTTAACCTTGTGTTCATATTTGTATAATTTATTATAATAATAATTTGGACATAAAATAAACTTATCGCCTAGAAATTTTACTTTTTATTTACAAGTTTATTACTGACAACCTGAAAAATAAAATAATAAATAATTTTAAAAAGTTTATATTAGAGGTAATTTCACCCAATAAATTGTTTGGTTGAGCATTGTGTGATAAACGGTTGTGTGAGAAACAAAAGTATGTATACACTAATCATGTATAATGTAATACTATATAACATAATGACTCTAAGTTCTATCACGTTAATCATTTAACAGGAGGTTTTTCTGTTATTTCATTATTTCAGTTATGAGTGTAATTCCCAACAATATATACTCTTCACATTCATATATTGCTATATCTTCAAAAATA